>VZTL01017657.1:49361-85393 GCA_013400535.1 Scopus umbretta
TTTTTTTTTTTTTTTTTTTTTTTTTTTGTGTTATATAGGTTTGCTGGCTGTATTTTGATAACAAAGTTGACTTCTGAAGCTATACCAGAAATGTACCCGTTCTATGGACTGGTGAGATAGCATTAACTGTCATTTTTAAGTTTTAATTTTTTGTTTTAAAGGATTAGCTTTTAAGTCTTGCCCTTTCCTTCACAGTTTTCAGAGAACCTCATTTGTTTGTAGTTCCAAAAGATTTATCTCTTTTCTAGGAATTAGCAAATTAAAACACAAAAGAAAACAGTATGGTTTTGTTGTTTCTTTAAAGCTGTTGGTTACCTTGTATTTGTAATCTCTCTACATTTATTAATTACAATGAAACAGAAAATAATACTTGAATTAATGGTCTATTACAGAAGCAGTACTAAGTCAGGGAAATAAATCACAGGAGTATATGCATTGCAAAGGATGGTATTTTGAACAAATAATCTGGAATAGAACCGCACTCTCTTGTTTAAAAGAAGTGTGGTTCTGCAGCCATCTGTATATTTGTTGCTGAAAAGGGGTATAACATAACAGAGTGGATTTAGAGGATCAAAACATGTTCCACGGTAGAAGTGTCCTGGAAAGAAACATTTTCATACAGTTTTATGTTGTTGCTGTTTTTCATTCATTACACACAGACACACACGCATCCTTGGCTCAGATGTTCTCTTGTCTTGTTTGTTGGTTTCAGAAGCTTCCTGGCTTTTCCATAAGAATTATTTAGTGTCCCAGATCTGCCAGTTATGAGCTTCTCAAGCTGTCGGCACAGGAGCAGAGGAGCGAACCTCCAGGCAGAAACCTGGTGCAAATTGCGCTGAAGCAGCTGCAGACAAAAGGGCAGGCTGTGCATTCGATAACATAGAACTGAGTGCACTGGGATTGAAATGTAGGCATATGAAAGGTGACAAATTTAGCCCAGGGTAAACTTGCCTTTGGGAGACAGCTAAGTGTCATGTGTTCACAGCTTTTGAATCAGGACAGCTTGACTTGGCACAGATTAACCCTTTGTGAACCCCTATCCTCAGTCTTTGCAACCCATGTACATTTGGGTTTCTCTTGTCATGTTACCCGTTTCCACTTGAAAAAAAATTCTGGGTGAAATGTTGAGGGTATGGTCCCTTTCTCCTGGATTTCCAGGCCTGTGGTGGTCCAGATGAAACCATGGCTCTGAAGAGGGTGCTGGTCATCTGGAGATCATGGTCACATCTACTCTAGGTATACGTAAAGTCAGTAGCCGGAGTCAAAAATGGCTTGCACGAGTTGCATGTTTATAGTCAGGAAGCCTAACACGTCTCAAGCGTGTTGGCTTACCAAACATGAGCAGAGCAGCTATCATTTGTAGCCAGCAGAGGAGCCCAGGCTTTCCAGCAGCATTGGACTTGCTGTGTGTAAGATTAATCTTTCTCATTTCTATGTAGAACAAATCTTCCAGAGCCACAATTGGAGAGGTTGGTCAGCCTTAACATAATTTTTCTTCTTCTTCCAAGTTCCTATTCAGTATCTGTATGTTGCCAACAAGTAGCAACTTCAGAAGTAGGAATAAAAATCATTGTCCTTAGGGATGAAGGTTTGTGTGGGATGTTGTAGTCTTTGGGCTGGTAATGCAGCCTTCCAGAGGGAGAAAAAGTGGCAAATACTGGAAATGGAGTGCAGAGGAAAAAATTAAAATGTTAATCCTCAACATTGGATTAGCTTGACATTTGTCACTTCTGTAGTGTTTTTGCTTTACACCTCTTTCCAGTTTGATTACAGGGGAGTATCCATTTCTCATTCCCTTCACCAGGAATGATACCCAGATTATGAGAGCCAGGGCTTGGGCCTGTCTGGTTGTATCTTCCATCACATCTCCATTGAGTGCCCTCACTTTTTGAAGGCTACTATGCCTGTTTGTGGTGTCCCTGCCAGGCTGTTGCAGCACTGGCCCTGTGCAGGGCTCCTGGAAGCCTGTAGTCTATAGGCTTTGACCCCTTTGGAGGGAGCATTATTGAGTACCAGTGTTTGCAGACAGCTGTGATTCATTCAGCATGCGTTTATAGTGACACAATCATTGCAACCAGGGTCAGATCATAAACTGTGAACCTTGAGGAGGAGGAGGAGAAGGTTGTGTTTTCCTAGCTAATTTACTGGGATTCAGAAACTTCACAGAATTAATTGATTTGCGCTACGAGTGGGTCAATGATGTACTTTGAAAGCTCTTATGGATTTTCATGTGGCTTCAGGAAAAGTGAAACTGCCTCCCCTACCACTGTTGAATATTTTAAAGCAAAAATCTGCAGACTTTTTATTAGCAACCACAACACTCAGCTTCTGAAACTGCTCTGACGCGTCAGACTGCGGAGCTGAAGTTACAGGCCCCATGCCGATATTGTTGGATGCAACACTGTGGTCTTTGTCATGCAAAGAGTGGGCGTAATGATGTATTAATATTAATCTAAAACCCTGGTATTTGGCATCTTTTCTTGAAAGGGTTATACCTACTTGCTTCTGTCATCTGCATTTTTAAGTTAATCACATGTCTGTGTATGCTTTGAAGGTGGGAGTGGCCTCATTAAAAATGTGCTTTATGATCATGATAATGTGATTGTTTGAAGTGAAAAGCCAGTTTTTATTTTTTCTTTGAAATGCATTGGGTAGTGAGTGTCCTTGCTTTTTTTAGCTTGAGCAAAGTAATGTCTGCTGGAGCTTCTTTACTCAGCCTGGAGTAGCTGTGTGTCCCATTCTTTCCATCTCCCTTGACCACTACTTTAGGAGAAATCTATGCCTGAGGGCAGAAGATCTCTTAATTTCTCATCTAATTTGTGACCAAGGGAGAAGTATGGCCCTCTCAGAATTGGTGCGAGCTCTGCAATGCAACTGAATTTGAAAAGTCAAAATTCCACCACAGACATGTTGACATGGATGCTTTCTTCTCTTTGTCTTCATTTCTTGGTGCCTTGCTGTGTGGGAAATTATGGGATTTAGGAAAGGGAAAGAGGAGACATCTGTAACCAGCCTGCAAGGAAATGAAAAATGGTAGTGTAGACAAATTGGGTGATCACAGGACCCTGACATAAAAGAAATGGAAGATAAAACAAGGCTGGGGGGGTGGGGGTTTCATTTCAGTGTTGCAGTTGTGGTGGGAGGTTTGGGGTTTTGATGACTGTGATTTACTGACGTCATTAATGCTCTCATCTGAATAATTAAGTTAATAGTCCAATAATATTAGTATTTGTGTGTGGGCAGAGTTCAAATCTTCAATGTGTCTGATGTTCTGTTGGGTGCAATTTTCTGCAAACCTGTTAACAAGATCGTGATCATTCATTTATGGCGTATTTGGGAGAGTATCCGTGTAATTAAAAAACTTTATAGTGATTTTTCTTAAAGTTCTAATTTTGCTTGGACAAAAATTCTGTGTTGATGTAAGTATCAGAGCTCAACAAAAGGAAAAGAAAACATTTAGAACTTTCAGCAATGAAAGATCTTGAGAAAAGATAATAAACAATAAGTGGGTTGAAAAGTTGTGATTGTATACATTGATCAGCTGTTCAGACAGCACAATTGAATGATGTTTTCCTTTCTGACTTGTGTGAGAAGACCAGCAAAATTGACTGAATCCAGGTGAGTTTAAGTAGTTGATGGATGTTTTATAACTCCAGGAATAGTTAATCAATGTTACTATGAACTTAATTAGGCTAAGAATGATAGTCACATTAGAAGCAAATTCAGCTAAACTGGTGTGTGTATGTTAATACCTTACTTTATAACTGGCATTAACTTAAAATTGCACTTGCGAGCCTTGATCTTACAAACTAGGCTTGGATGGACTGTCCTTTAACCAAACTAAAACTTCACTTGTGAGAACTTGTGCTACCTAAACTAAGTATCAAAATCCCACCTGAAGTTGGACAAGGAAAGGCAACAGTAGCAACTGGATGGAGTCCACCCTGGAGACTGAACATTTGTAGTAGTTTTCTGAAGGATAAGCACTTGTGCATTATTGTGAAATACAGTAACTAACATTTGGTTTTGCAGTAAGAATACCCCATTCACCAACAATGGAATGTTGGTGAATCCAAAGAATCCAAGAAATCACAACTTAAAAAAAAAAAAAAAAAAAAAAAGAAAAAAAAAAAAAAAAAAAAAAAAAAAAAAAAAAAAAAAAAAAAAAAAAAAAGGAAAAAAAAAAAAAAAAAAAAAGAAAAAAAAGAAATCACAGCAATATTTCTTTGAGATGGTTCAAGATGATTTTAGCATGGGTGTTGTCTCACATTGGCTTTGAAGCTGTGGATGATAACATGTTGGAGTTAAAGTTGTGTTTAAGGGTCTCTCTGTAGTAGGCTGAAGACCTTTGGTGTTTTGTTTTTTTTAGGAACTGCCTACCTTAAGAACATAATAAAGACACAAATTGTGTGTGTAAATATGCTGTGTCAGAGCTGAAAAGGTAAAGCATTGAAAAGATACAGCATGAAAAATTTTGTCTAGGATGTATTGAATTTCAGCTGAATGCTTCGCACCTTCCCTACCTTCCAGTGGTAGGAGAGCAAATGGGTTTTCAGCCACACTGTTGAATAGCTAGAGATAATAGGCCTGGAGATCCTGTACTTAAAGGCATCCCAGCTTCTTGAAGGTTTGTCTGTATTAATTTTTCTTTCTGTTTTCATCACTAGTGAAGCTGTGTTGATGACAAGAGCATGGTGATGCTTGGGGAAAAAAGAAGCGTAGAAGGGGCGTGCTATAAACTGCATAGGTGCTGCAGTTAGGATACCTTCTGACTTGTCTTTTCTTAGAACAGAATAGACTTATAAAAGACTTTAGAGTAGAATAGAATCATTTAGATTGGAAAAGACCTTTGAGATCATCGAGTCCAACCATTAACCTAGCACTGCCAAGTCCACCACTAAACCATGTCCCTAAGCACCACATCTACAAGTCTTTCAAATACCTCCGGGGATGGGAATTCAACCACTTCCCTGGGCAGCCTGTTCCAATGCTTGACAACCCTTTCAGTGAAGAAATTTTTCCTAATATCCAATCTAAACCTCCCCTGGCACAACTTGAGGCCATTTCCTCTTGTCCTATGGCTTGTTACTTGGGAGAAGAGACTGACACCCATATTGCTACACTCTCCTTCCAGGAAGTTGTAGAGAGCAGTAAGGTCTCCCCTGAGCCTCCTTTTCTCCAGGCTAAACAACCCCAGTTCCCTCAGCCGCTCCTCATCAGACTTGTGCTCCAGACCCTGCACCAGCTTCATTGCCCTTCTTTGGACACACTCCATGTCTTTCTTGTAGTGAGGGGCCCAAAACTGAACACAGTATTTGAGGTACAGCCTCACCCATGCCAAGTACTGGGGGACAATCACTGCCCTAGTCCTGCTGGCCACACTATTCCTGATACAAGCCAGGACGCCATTGGCCTTCTTGGCCACCTGGGCACACTGCTGGCTCATGTTCAGCCGGCCGTCAGCCAGTACCCCCAGGTCCTTTTCTGCGGGGCAGCTTTCCAGCCACTCTTCCCCAAGCCTGTAGCGTTGCATGGGGTTGTTGTGACCCAAGTGCAGGACCCAGCACTTGGCCTTGTTGAAACTCATACAGTTGGCCTCGGCCCATCGATCCAGCCTGTCCACATCCCTCTGCAGAGCCTTCCTGCCCTCCAGCAGATTGACACTCCCGCCCAGCTTGGTGTCATCCGCAAACTTCCTGAGGGTGCACTCAATCCCCTCATCCAGATCATTGATAAAGACATTAAACAAGGCTGGCCCCAGTACTGACCCCTGGGGAAACACCACTTGTCACCAGCCGCCAACTGGATTGAACTCCATTCACCACAACTCTTTGGGCTCAGCCATCCAACCAGTTTTTTAGCCAGCGAAGCGTACACCCATCCAAGCCATAAGCAGCCAGTTTCTTCAGGAGAATGCCATAGTAAATGGTGTAAAAGGCTTTACTGAAGTCCAGGTAGACAACATCCACAGCCTTTCCCTTATCCACTAGATGGGTCACCTTGTCATAGAAGGAGATCAGGTTGGTCAAGCAGGATCTGCCTTTCATAAACCCATGCTGACTGGGCCTGATCACCTGGTTGTCCTGTATGAGCCACGTGATGGCATTCAAGATGATCTGTTCCATCTGAGCAGATCTGCCACCTTCTGTGGCACCAAGGTCAGACTGACAGGCCTGTAGTTCCCCAGATCCTCCTTCTGGATGTCTTGTAGATGGGTGTCACATTTGCGAACCTCCAGTCAGCTGGGACATCCCTGGACTTATTCAAGGAAGCCTTAAATTTCCTTAAAACCAGGATAACGTACAATACTGTGGAGCTCAGACCTGCCTGTGGGATAGGGAAGTTGTTAGACAGTTATCTTACCTAGAGCACCACATTCCTGCAGTTCTCGTGGGCCATATTGCTGCTAAGTTGACCTAGGTTTGTTGCAATCACACGTTTGCCTGCAGAAGATGCAACCTTAGTCTGTGCTGGGCCCATCTGGTGGTTCAGTGCTGGCTGCACGTAGGGCTTAGGCTATGGAGGGAGCTGGTCTCACCTTGACTGGGCTGCAGTGACCACAGTGCAAACCTTTTTGCTAAGCCATGTGGGTGCTTGCCTTCCCCTCTTATCTGTGGCCCTGTACCAACATTGCCTCTGTTAGGAATTTCTTTAAAAACAAAACATTGATGTCCTAGTTACAGTTTTTGAATCTGTGTTCTTTCTAACCAGGGTGATTTTTAGGGTGCATGCAAGAGTGACCGCTTGAGGTTGTAGCCTAGCTTGCAGGAACCGGATGCCAGCTCCCGAGGTAGGGGGATTGTGCCATCAGCTCCCAGGGGCTGCTCTGGCTGTTCAGCCCAGCCAGAGCTGCTGCTCCTCATTCTGCTCCATGAGCCCTCCACGCCTGACGTACCCCAGCAAAAAACTCTGGAGAGCGGGTTGGCTTGGTCAGCAGAAGAGCTTAAGCAGTTCCAGAACAGATGGGGCAAAGACTTGGCTAAGAGGAACCAGAAGTTTGGCTGGCTGCAGAATGTGGCAGAGTGTTGCCTGCAAACCTACCATCTAAACAGAGCAAAGTCTGTTCTCAGGGTTACTTTTCTTTTTGGCAGACTGTACCTCCACAACATAAGAGAGTCTGCAAATTGAAGAACTTGTAAATTGTGATTCTAGATAAAATTATAAAGCCCAGAAGGATCTAGTTAGCTTTACACTTTTGTAGCTTGCACTGACAAGCCAAATCAGTTGTTCAAGTTCACAGTAGTGAAGTAACCTTTTAAAAGCTCTCTTCTCTGAGACTCTTGTGTTCTGAAATGAACAATGATTAAGGAGCATCAAGCATGTGGCTCAGTGCTTACACAACCGAAATTCACCCACAAAATTGTTATGAGAAATAGTTTGACTTGGAAGACCTTTGCATCAGAATCTCATGAAGGTTTTTTGGGAAAGCAGGCTGAATTTCTTCCCTTTTTTCAGAGGCAAAGGTAGTTTACAAACTGTTGGAGTCTTCTGCATAGCTAGGAGCCAACTCCTTGCTGAGTGTTGGGTAACAAGTTTAACAGTTGTTATACGACTTCTAAGTTTGAAGAGCAGAATTGTTTGTTGCTTTTGCATTCGGTGGATTGTAATTTCCATTTTTTAGCATAGTTTCTACCATTTTTTGGAAGCTTAATTTCCATTAGGCTGTAAGAAATTGATGTTCTTGTTAGATAAACAGGGATATTTTGTTATTACATGCATTTTGACAGGTTAACATACTGTATAAGAAGCTGTACAACACAGGCAATATTAGTGTGATACATTTAAGTAAGAATACTCACAAAACCAGAAGGTATTACAATACCTTTTTTTAATTGGACAGAAGCCTATTAATTTTTAATAATGAATAGCATTAGATAATTGAAAGCATATGACTTTTAAAATTCATCACAAAGAATAATAACCCTCCATCAACAGTTACTTAGTGTTTTTTGCCCAGTGCCTGCAGCTTGTACTTCTTAGGCAGACAAGACAGCGTGCATGTTGGGAGTGGGGTGAAACTGCAAGTATTTTTTTGCAGGATGTAGGAGGCAAAATTGCTTTCCTGGAATGTGGCAATTCCTGAATTTCCGTCTAAGGGGAAGCCAGATACAATCAGCTGTGTCACTGCCCGAAGCCGAAGCAGGCCTCGCCTCTGGGTTTCCTACCCGCAGCTCTCCCTGTGCTAGATACAGAGTGGGAGCAGGGGGAGGGACTGCGAGCTGGGATTTATCATCTGGTGCAGAATTTTGTAAGAAAGAAATCCATCCAGCAACGTGCACCTGCATGACAGGGGGAGTGGGGACGTTGTTCACACCTCCATTATCTGGTTGCCCTGGCTGTAAGAGTGAAGTGCCTGACAGAGAAGTTTGTGTGTGTTTTCCCCAGGAGATGCTAGCTACTAATCAGCTGAGCTGGTGGGTGGGTAGTCTGCACTGGGTAAGCCAACATCGTATACCTTGGCCATCTTCAGCTCCCACCGCTTAAACAGTAAAGTATGGGAGCTGTGGGAAAGGACTTGCATATGGGGTTGGCAGTGGGCAGTGAAAGGGAGATCCCTTCCAGTGCAGGCACAGGGCAGTAGTTTGTTCGCTTCTTCCCGTTTCTGGAAGGTGTTTTAAAGCTCTGGAATAAAAGATTTCTTTAGCTGAGGAGAAATGCGATACACTAGAAATAAAGTAGCTGTAAAAGAGATCATCTTGTAAAACAGGGTAACAAAAAATCCAAGTTTGGGGGTTGGGTGGCTTTTAAGGATTTTAATCGACCAAGTGGCTGGTTCCAGCACTTAAGCACCATTCCTCTCTTGAAAGATTTATGGTCTTAAGATATCAAAATATGAAAAGGTGAAGGCTTGCAGCATACCTGAGGTGATTAAGGATGGAGTGGCTGTCACAGTCGTGATAGTCCCAGTGGGTACTTTGTATTTTACAGATGATAGAGATGGAAAAAGTGTTCTGTGGGGAAACAAATGGAGGAAATGGGAATCTGAGTGCACCTGAGGACTGCAGTGAGGCTCCTGAAGTGATGTAGAGGAGCAGATCTTGAGTAATGGAACCTAATGGGGAAGAGGGTTTTGTCTTGCACCTGTAATACTGATTTCTTTGGAAAACAGCTGCCTTGGCTTGGAGGTTTTCATTACTCTCCACCCATCGATTTGGTTTTGTATTTCAATTTGTATATGCCGTGGAGAGGACAAAAAAGACTTGTTGACAAGTCTTTTTCTGACAAACTACAGATTTATTAAGCTGACATCTTTCTCTGGCCCTTAGCTCTTGGGACTGTCCAAGGTCAGTGTTGCTGAGACTGGTTTATGGCAGTGGGTATTGAGGAAAATTGTTTTACTGTGCTTGTTTATTTTATTTTAATATTAAGTGGAACTAAGTGCATTGCACCTTAATAATTGAATCTTCACTTATACAAATGGTTGTAGAAGAGCTGCTTATAAAATGCTTGCATTATGGATCAAGTTGAGTTTCCTCTGTCACTGAAGTTTTTGTTTTGTTTCCTGGTCTTTAAAATTTTGCATTATGGTTGTGTGTGACATACTTTACAAAGAGAGCAACCGTCACCAAGGAACACTGCAAAATGTTTAACCTGGCATTTCTAAGTGATGAAATTAAAGAAGAGAAGAATAAAACACATTTTGCAATAGCAAAATCTATTTCCAGCTGCTTCTGCGTAGAAACAGCATCATACGCAGCCCGCCAAAATTCTTCCAGTCTTACCTGCTTGCCTGTAAATCCAGGAAGAGGTTCCATGTAGGAAGAGGGAAGGTGTAGGGCATGTTTCTTACTATCAACACCAGGCATAGGTAGTGGGAGGGTTTTTCTAAAGGGTGCCTGTAGGTTCTTTTTACGATGAAGTAATGCAAGAGCATGAAAAATTTTTGCACAGAAGATGCTGGAGCCCAGGGCCTTTCAAATTACAAGTCAACTGAATGTTTTCAACCTATTATTTAGCTGAGTATCAAGGGCTAGAACATCATAAAAAGCTGGTATGTGGGGAAAGTATCCTGCTGTGGCGCTTTGTAACCTGAATCAGGGCAGCGAATCTGCATAATGGCTTTATACAGAGGAGAGCAAAAGCGGGAAAAAATCTGAAATAAAGGTGTATTAGCTCTAATGTGTTAGTGACCTATTTATGGGTAACACAGATGCAGAGAAGGAAAAACTCCTTTGGGGTTATATGCCTCATTGATGAGTTACAAATGAATGTGTGTGGTTCAGCCTGTGCCTTTCCTGCTCCCCTCCTCTACCCCACTGGGGTCAGCCCAGGTTGGGTCCAGTGCCACAGAGGGGACTTTGTGTCAGTAAAATGCTGCTGCTCTCTGTTTCTTATTTTTGTGGCTCAGAGCAGGTTTAAATAACACAGTAGTTATTAGGTCTTCTGGTATTTAGTGCTTTACAGCACTAGGGGTTTTTGTCGTTGGGAATTGTGCGGTGGTGAGAGGAATGGCAAGGAAGTTTTGCAGTCTGCTGGGGGTTGCCTCAGCTTAAGCGCTCTGTGTTGGACATCTCTCACAACGCCACAAAAATCTGTTCCATGACTGAATGGTTGGAAGAACAAGGGAGCCCTGTGCACATATGCAATGGGTGGCTGCTCCTCCACAAGCAGCTCTGTGGTTAATGGAAATGATGGGTTATGAGACAAAATTGTTGAGTGTGAGTATGGTCTCTGAATCAGGGGAGTCCCTGCCTGCACCACTGGTGACCACATCACAAGCTATGCCAAGTGGTGGGGGCTGGCAGTTGGGGTGCCCGTTGCTCCTGTTGCTGCTGTCAGCAATGTCCAGCCAAATGTGAACCCTGATCTGAGCATCTTCTGAAATCTCACCTTTATTGAAATAGCTGGGTCCTTTGCACATTGCTTGCTATGACCCTGTCTGCATTTATATTTATTTGTGCTCCAGATGTTAAAGAAGCACAATTTGATTCATGTGTCCTTTACAAACAGTTTACAGGGCTAGGAGACTGCCTAAAGGTGATAGTAGTAGTGTTGTTATAGCTGTTGGAGGAGCTAACGAACAAATTTAGTTTCAGCAGGAGATTTTGTTTTAATTTTCTGATAAATCTCCAAGCTATGTTGTTTCATCTTTCTCCAGAATTAGGAGCCATTTACTCCAAGCCTCTTTTTCAAGCTTTTCAACTTCATTTTGCCCTTTTGGTTTAGGCAAATCTCTTGGTGTGTCCATGCCTCAGTTTTTGTCACTTTTAAAATTAGGAACTTTTTCTTAACTATCTTCCAGGGAGGACTTGTTCATTGTTGCCTCTGAAGTAGAAACTGCTCTGTATATTGGAACAGCTCTCCAATGGGTAAATAAGGATTTCTATTAAAAGGGTCCTCCCTAGCTTAAGCTGAAAGGGAAATTTGAATGAAGCACTTCATTGTGCCATCTTGTGGTGTCCCCTGTCATGTTCAGTAAATTTATTTGAAAGGTGCTACTCTTTCCTTCTCCTCCTTCTCCTCTCTTGAAACACAGCAGATTTACTGCCAGCAGTTCTGAGATCTGATCCCACCTTTTTGTAATAACCCATTTCAACTAAAAACTGTTCTCCATGCAACAGAATCATAGAATGGTAGGGGTTGGANGTGCTGTCCAGAAAATATGGAACATGCTGGGCCATACAGATCAGGCTTAAATTTTTAATGCAGTACGATGGTAGTAAGGACCAGTGAAAACCTGTGCTCTGTACAGTGTGCCGGTGGCCAGGCAGAGGGCAGGCAGGCATGCTTTCTGTCCGCAGCTCCAGTGAGGAGACCTTGTTGAGGAAGCTGTGGTTGACTTCAGGAATGATCATAGAGAAACATGCAGCAGAGCAGGCCTTTGTGGGGATGACCGAGGTCGTTCCTTGCACTGCAGAGCTTGCCCCTGTCTTGGGCAGGAGAGAATTGTACTGATGCAAATAACAGCTTCCCTTACTGATGAGGGTCTGCTCTAGGTGTGTTTAATGTAGGTCTTTGGTTGGCCACACAGGCACTGACAACTTAGGCAAGCCTGGGAATGTGTTCAATTTGGCTAAGGTCAGCTGAGGGAGGGAAAAATTCTGGGTTTTCTGTGTGAATGCCAAGAACTGAATGGCACTAACCCTTTCCCAAAGGATCTTCCCCAGCTATGAAAGACTGCTTTAGTGCTGGTGGATAAATAAGTAGGCGTTTAGAACAAGAGTGAATAAGGCTTGTCGATTGTTTTATCATAGATGACACTTTTACAGTAGCTGAGACCAAATGATCAGAGTCAAATTTGGTCTCAGACAACTGAGAGTGCCGTGGGTGAAGGTGGTGGTGCTGCGAGCCCTTAGGTTGGGGCTGAACCGAGCCACTTCGCTGGTGTCGGTGTTCTGCAGAGAAACCCACCGTATGCCAAGTGATACCACCATTTCAGAAGCAGCATAGGTACTCACGTTGTGCCTGAGCTAATTAGCCCTCCAAAAAGACCTCCAGGATGTCGGCTAGCCTCTTTGTGTAGGGAGGCTCAGTGCTTTTAAGAGAGACTGCCTTGCCCTCGAAACCAGCTCTAATATCTCTAACGTGGTGCTGAAAGGGGCCTTTTATCTAATCGAACTCCAGTTGCTTCAGGATGGAGCATTTGCAACATCAGGCAGGCAACCCTGGAAATGAACTGTCGATCCTACAGGGACTGAGACAGACTGGATGCTCTAACATGTATTGATTCGTCTGTATTTTAACAAAACAAAAAGTGTATTAGTGCTGCTGCTTTACCTCACATACTATGTGTACATTAGCTATTGAATCAATAGTAGTAGTGCAAAGCTTATGACAGAAATCATAAAGCAACTAGTAAGTATGGAAAATTGAAAAATAATGATGATATTTGGAATAAGAATAATGATAAAAACAGGGATGGTATAACTAAGAGGTATATAAAGAAAAGCAGTTGTCTTCTGGACTTCAAAGAATTCTCAGAATGATGGATATCTAAATAAGAAAAACCTGTCACACATGCTTCTCTCCTCCAGTAAATGGTAATAGAAGAGACCGAAGCAGTTTGAGGCTGACAAAACGGCAAATACTGGAATGAAGAGAAACTATTGTGGAAGGAAAGGATCAGAAAGCATGTTTTTAAGAGATAAAAATGCAACAGTTGATCAAAAAAGTAGGAAGCTTTTTTTTGTTTGTTTTATCTGTCAATCAGTTTTCAGCAAGAGAAAAACATTTGGCTAATCCATCATTATTTTGAGATTTCAGCAGAGTGAAGTTACAGAACATCTGTGCTAGTGAGTGGAGTGAGCATCATGCAACTTCCAGGGGCCGGTGAAGTCCTGGGGTGGCTTCATTTTGTTTTCTTTTGTCAAGAAGACGTGTATGCTCACTGTGTGTTCCAGAACTCTTTATTCCAGAGCATTTTAAAAAAGGGTAGGGATTTTTAAAAGATTTATTTCATTTGCTTGTGAATTTGAAACCGCTTTAAAAATAGATAAGGTGGCTTGACTTAATGTGGTCTGTCTGGCAAAATAGATGCAAGAAGCACAGAGCTGTGTTGCTGAAATGATCTTCCCAAGACTGACTGCCATGCAGGTGGCAGGGTTAACCCAGTGCAGCCCAGTTAATTTATCTTACAGTGCCAAAATGGGTAATAAGGCTAGGATTTGACAATAAATCACAAAATGCATCAGTATATTTATGTTTTGTTGATATACTCACTGAGGATCTGTGTTCACATTAATTTTACTTACTGAAACAAATTATTTATTCTGGTAAATAGAAGATGACCTTTTAGGCCGTGAGTCTCTGGAGAAATAATTTGCACGGTATGTTTTTGTTGAACGTTTCCAAATTGATTTCCAAATGTTAACTTGTTTCACATACATTGTGAGCAGTGTAGAGTGTGCCATGGAATTTAGAGTGATAAAAACAGTAAGAAATCATCAACTTGGGTATCTGTGTGTGAGTAGGAGTCATTTAACATTCAAATGATAATCCTGTTTTCTGCTTGAAAAAAGGCAGAGTAGAAAGACAGATTGAAGCTAATGTAAACTAAGTATGATTCTCCTTTGTTGTCCCTTCCATGCAGCAGCAGCCATAAAATTTGCCTGGATGTGCTTGCTGCCTTCACGTCAGTCACTGGCAAGCCTTTTGGCTTACGGGTGTGTTAAAGCGTAAATCCTCTCCTGAGTTTGTTTCTTTACCCTGCATGTGCTTATCTTTTGATGGGATCTTTTAACTTTATTAATGATTGAATACCACTTGTGACTAAACAAAATGGTTATAGAGGAATGGGATTGTGACTTGTTGAGCTGAACACGTGCATGTTTTCTTATCAGAAGATAAGGTAGGTTATACACTGTGCCCAGCTGACATTCCTGGTGGGTTGTGAGGGAGGGAGTGCTTTGTTCAGAGTTGTCCCTGGATGGGGGTGTCCTCCTCCAAGCCTCGGGTTTTCAAAGTGACTTTGACCATGACACTCCTTCTCCTGTACTCAAGGTTTCCTGAGTGCAAAATAAGTATAACGGTGGCAGAATCTTCTCTGTCAGATGCTCAAGAAGTGCAAGAGAGTAACTGGTGGCTACTTTTGCTTTTTAGTTTCTTTGTATGAAGAAATTAAAAACTCCAGGAAATCCATAATCGGCCTATTCATAAAACCCAGCACTCCTGGATACTTCTGCGAGCTCTAGACAATTGTGCAATTAAGCACCTACTCGTTATTCATGTTGGAGGAATGCAAGAGAGACCTGGGACTTCCTTCACAAAAATAGCTGGTGCTTAAAGGGAGACTTGAACTATCAATGTGAAAACACCTCTGGTGCCTCTGCCTTTGGCGCCAGCATCGCATTTCTCAAGGGAAGGATTAGAGTGATCCGTTGCTTTAAGTAGTCTATGATGTGTGTTCTGTTGCCCTTGCAACTACTAACAACCATGCAGAATCCTATTGACAGAGATGTGGGTGAGCTGGTATCTTAATAGCCATTATTTGTTTATGCACTGCAGCCTTATCGAGGAGAAGGAGGTCACTGAAAACCGTTCATGTTTCGCAGTTTATCCAGCAACTCTCAAGTTGATTTGGGGTAGAGGCTACTGTGTTGCTAAATGTGAACAAAAACGGTGATGTTAAAATGCAGGTGCTGCATAAAATTTTGAAAAGATTGAAAAAAAGAATCAGGACGCAGTAATTAAAGCTGATCCTGTCAAAGGTCATGATGCCCACACATGGATTTTTAGCAGCTAAAATTGTGGTAAATGCCAAGCCTCCTCTTGGCCAATTCTGCCATTGTAGAAACAAACAAACAAACAAACAAACAAAAAACCCTACAAAACAAAACAAAAAAACAAACCAAGTTGTCCTGCTGTTGTCAAGATGGGACATAAATTTTGCAGGAATAGTTGGCCTTGTCTTCAGTTGACTTCCTGTAAAAATCAAAACGCTTACTTGTTTGTGACAATCTCAACTGTGAAAACTGTAGAAACCTCAGTGTTACTGAATGAGAGGGCTCAGGCTTTTTTGTACCATCCTGTTGCTCAAGAGTAGTTTCTTTACTGGCTGATTTACTTTACTTTATCATCTTATGGCAGTCCTCTTCTTTGTATGTAAATGTATCTTCTTAAAGTGAGTGGCTACCTCAGCTTTGTTGGTTTTAGGAAGATCACTTTGGAAGCATTGGTACACCTACTACGAGAATATATGCTGCCGTGTGCTTTGTTGGAATATCCTTTTCCACCATAATTGTGTTACAGCCTTCAGGTTACCTGGTTTGCATTTAACTTTGTTAGTCAGACTGCTCACGTGTACTGTAATCATGATAAAGGGACCCTGTCAATGCTCATGAAGTAGTTTGAAACCATATATGCAGGCAAATGTTTTATAACAGGACTGTGACATGATTTTCCTGTAACCCGCTGTCCCACTGAGGTGGCATACACAGGAACACTGATCTCTCTGATGTTGTAGGTCACTACCTAGCAGGTAAATACAGAAAGCAGCTCTTCAAAAGCTGTCTTTTCCCCTGGCTGTCTCACTCCGGCCCCTCAGATGTGGTGACCAGAAGCAGATCAGGAGAAGCTGTTGCAGCTGTTCCGCCTGCTGCTCGGGAGGCATTATGCTGGTGGTGCGGGTGCAGGGAGGGTGCCTGATCACCTACCCCTTTTCAGAGCTGGGCAGCTTGTTTGTGGGTGCGATGATGGGTATGAGGGGCACTCTTCCTACTGATAGTGAAGCTTTTCTTGTGAGCAGACAGGGGTGTGACTGAGGGTGCAATCCTCCCCAGAGGCTCCCAGGACAGTGAGGCGCATCTACTCTGGGCGGCTGCCCTGAGGTGGTGGGTGAAGGAGGGGAAAGAATCCAGGTTTTATTACTGTGAGAGACAGCTGCTGTAGGACTGGTGCAACTGTGGCTGTGCAGAGGTAAAACCCCTCAGGTTGACCTTTCCCCTTTCTTTGCATGCCAGATTTTAGAAGGTGTACTTGTGATAGGCACAGCTGGGAGGAGAGCAGGAGAGGCTATTTCTTGTGAGACTATTTCGTGTGAGCGCAAGGTGGGCCTATCTGACAGGGCCCGGACGTGCCAGCCGAGCGGCAGTGGTGCTGTGCCAGCCAGCGTAACGGGCCTTTGGTGAAGAGGTAAGCCTTAGAGGAGGCAATGGTTACTATTCCACAACGGTTTGACTCTACAGCCGTGATAACCAGAGCACTAGGTCTGACCATGTCAACCCTGAAACAGTCTGCTAATATCCAACACCAGTACAGCATTCGTGCTCTTAGGTTTTAGCAAGATGTGGTTCAGCTGAGATACCGAAGCTGAAATCCAGTCCCCAAAACATTTGAACAGTGTTCGGAGCTGGGTGCTGGGTTGCCTTCTCAGGCTGGTTCTCCCTTGCTGAGTGAGGAACGCGTTTTGTGTCAACCTGCTCACTTGGAGATGGCTACTTACCGAGCAGAACTGGGTTCAGGTTCATCCAGCTGCATAAAAAGCTCTGCATGTGCTGTGGGATTTTGATCCAGGTGTTCGAATTAAGTTTGTTTCATTTTTTTGTCTGGAAGAAGATGGAGCTAGCAGTAGCTAATTCCATAGGCCGGTAAATCAAAAAGCAATTGCTCTCGTTTTGCTAGATGAGTCATCCCTTTTGCAAAGCATAAAATCTGTGAGTGGGATGTGCTACTGGAGATTGGAGTGGTACTTTTATATATCATTATATTTTGATTGGCAATAACTTCTGAAATATTTGTTTCATTGTGTTTGCTCCCCAGAATCACTGGTCTCACTAATCTAATTGTGTTTTTCCATTGTCCTTGCTGGAGAATAAATGCAGGTGGTGTCAATGAGAAATCTTTGCATTCTTACTGCAGAAATGCACCAAGTGTGTCCAAAAGGCAATGTTTGCTTATGGTCTCTTATATTACTAATAATATCATATTTATCTTGCATATTGTTGTTACATTTTAGTACATCATCTGTTCCTAGTAGGACTTCTTATCCTTGCTTCTTTTTAAAATGTCACTAAGATCGCTATTAGAGATGGATTGAATAAATCTCTTTAGTTCGATGCTGAACCAACTAGCTTATAGCTGATCAGATTGCAGCAGTCTCTTCACTATACTTTACTGGATCTGAGCCCAGTTTTGCTTCCTTCAGTGTATGACAGCAAAGGGAATTGACAGTCACTCTACTAGAGGCTTTTTCTCTCTGGTTTCAGCATTTTCCCGGAAAGGAATCTTTAATAATATTCCTGATAAATGAAATATTTCTCACAAATTCTGTTCTTTTTTTTTTCAATAGGTTTTGGCATCATGTCGGGCATTTCTTTTAACGTCTCGGATTCCCACCAAGGTAAAGCAACTGTGTTTCTATATTCTGGTTTTTTAGATACAAATGTGAGTTGCATATACAAAGTTGCATAAACTTAGCATATTTTATACTTGCTCATCTGTTTAAAAAAAAAAAGAGGAATGGTATATTGCATGGTGTTGAGTTAGAGTGGTGCTTCTGTTGGTGTCCATCTTAAATGGATTTGTCAATTTATGTATACTGTTTCAGAGGAATTTTAGAAATGCAGGTGGGTGAAGAATTATGTTAGAAACACCAACTTGAAGAACTGTGAGATGAGCCTGATGACCTTTGTAGTGGGACAGTTTATATCCAAACAAGCTGATGGCATTATTCCCTCTAGTGTTAGTAGTGTCAAATAGGAATATATTTGATTTGGAGACAGAAATTATGTTGAGGTTTATTACATTCTGCTATTTTCCAATGGTTTCTGTGGTTCATTTTGAAAAGCATCTTGCCAACCTGCCTTGCTACTGCCGGTGAATTATTTTTTTATATTCCTGCGACAATCCATAATGATTGTTGTAGCAGAGGAAGATAGTTTCCACGTGAGTGAAAATGACTGGAAAAACATCTCTTGTCCCACTTGGAATCAGTGGATGGGTATTCAGCATATGTTCTGTTTTGTTGTGTTTTACACGTAGGTATGTGTGTGTAGGGTGTTTGTAAGTATATAAATATGTGTGTGTATATTTATGCTTTATAGAAAAAAACAGGATCAATAAATGCAATGAATGATACCAGGGTTTCAGTTATGGTCACTGGTAAATGTGACTGTCCCTCACCTGTAATTTGCAGATGCTGACAGACAGGTAGGATGACTAGTTTGAATTTCTGCTGAAATTTATTTCCCTCAGTTGCTCACCCTGTCCCTGCAGCACAGATATCTTTGGTTGGTTGTCTGCTGGGTTTTGGATCGCTGCAGTTTGCAGCCTGTTTTTAAGACGGGATTTGGTGACTCGTTGCACAGAAACATAGAGCCAATTGATGAACAGCTCAGCAGTGCAACAGCAGTATGATGGACAGGTGGTGATGGTGATCTTGTTAAATAATAGCAAAGCCATTGTAATTTGTCAAAAGGCTCTTGAAGGCTAGGGCTCCGTGTACTAAGGAATAGCTGTACTTCAAGTGTAACATTACAGACACTTCTCATAACTCCTTTTATTAAATGGACTCGCTTAATTGAAAAACTTGTTTCTGTTTTCATGGAAGTCTGGAATGTGTACGCTGTACTAGCAGTATTGTTATTTTAGTGATAAAAATGGAAGAAAGGTGATTAGAAGGAACTGCATCAGCTCATGGTTTATGTCAAAATTAATCTTTGTGTATCTGAACAATTATTATGATGGTTGAAAATGCATTTCTTTTCGAGCAAGATTAGTGAAACTTACTGAATTTTCTAAAGTCTGTACTATTTTCAAAAGCTGCTCAGAAGCTTTCTGAGCCTGAGAACTTCCATATAACTGGCATGCAGTAACTGCTAGCAAGACAGCTGAGAACATGCAGCAAAGACACTTTATTCCTCCAGGGACCTCTCACAAAATTGCATATGCTGAGAGAGGTAGCCAGTTCTGAGTGATTGTCATTACTACATCTGTTCCCAAGCTTTACTTTTCCTTAAACAATGCTGTTGAGATGCATCTACTAAACAAGATCAATGTTAAAAGGGATAAAGGTTGATTAACTATAATATAACTCACACAAATATCCTTAGAGCAAGGATATTACAGTGGCAACCTCATAACTTTACACTGAGGTCCAATCAGTTCACTTCCACTAATCTAGATGGATTGATAGGAAAGAAGTGCTATACTTGAAGCCTACTAATTCTTGCTACAGTCTATATAAAACGTAGTTGCAAAATTAGTAAAAGTTAGATGTGGCATCAAGCCCACAGATAAGCGTATGAAATATTTGTGGGAGTGTAATTCAAGTTTGTGAACATATTTCTATTGCCACCTTTCAGTAATTTTTGATTGAAAAGATTGGAAATGGTGAAATTAGCTGGCTTAGTAACTGCAGGGTCCCTCATGGCCTTTTAAGAGGATTTTTAAAAAGTATAACTTTCGGTAATAAATGAGGTGATGCTTTTTAAAACTTTGGAAAAATTATTTCATAGTTTCAGGTTGATGATGTTTAGAATATGTTTTTAGAATATATTTTTGCTGCAAGCAAGGCCTGTAAATCCATTTTTTAAGTAGAAAAATGAACCAAAGATGAACTAGAGAGATGTTGCCACATTTCCTGGTATTTGTTAATTCCAGCCAAGAGGATTTCTGCAGGATGAATTCTTGAGTCTGGATCTCTTTTTTTCAGGAGCAGAAAGATATTTTTGATCGTGTGTACATATATATGTTTGCACATACAAAGTATGTTAGCAAAACCATAACCTTCAATCTCGTAGGTAAATAATTTGCAAAATAGGAAGGATTTCAATCACAGAAACTTTCCCCTAAAATTTCATTATGATTTGGGTAAACAAATGTTAGGTAGTCTCGTATGTTTGTTTAATTTGACTGGCACTGGAGGAGAACCACCTTCCACCTCTATACGTGTAGTCTGGCTTACTGCAGTAGCCAACAAAAGCTGCTATGGATTTTGGTTTTTTTTTTTTTTTCTTTCTGGCCTGATTTAACTGCACGGGGCCGTGTCGCCATCAGAAAAGATTGCCAGTCTTAGCTTAGAAATAAGTCAGTGAAGAGGCCTGAAGAGAAGTGAATTTCTTACCCTTGGAAAAATGCAAGGCGTTGGTGTGGGTGCTGGGAAGACGCTTGCGCTGGTTCTGCCCCTCCAGCCTCAGTGCCCTGTGCACGCTTGCTTCGCAAACAGCTGCAATGGCACCCCTGCGGTCTGAAAATGCCTGTTTGCCGTAGGACGCTGCCCCTGCAGCAGAGTAAGTGAAACCAAGCACGCGAAGGCTCCTCGAAAACTTCAGAGTAGAGTTTGGTCACTAAGTTGGATCTTTGGGGGAAGGTGGACTTTGCACAGAAATGGTTGAGGGGTGCTTATATCTTGTGATGCTGTCAAAGCGTGAGGGCAACTGAAGGGAAAAGGATTCAGGGAATAGGCGACAAAGGACAAATAGACAGTAATAACATCTTCAGTCTCTGCAGCTCTGAGTGGATAAGGTAGCTAAGTACTTCAAAAAGGTTTTCTATATCTTTAAACTCCCCTAA
This sequence comes from Scopus umbretta, assembly GCA_013400535.1. NCBI lineage: Eukaryota > Metazoa > Chordata > Aves > Pelecaniformes > Scopidae > Scopus > Scopus umbretta. Next base: position 70,311 of record VZTL01017657.1, read on the forward strand.
ATTTCGGTGTATTCTAAATCATAACTGTTTTAACTGGAATTTTTTGGGCAGCTTCATCCTGCAGTAACACTGTTCATGACTACTTACAGACTTGCCAGTGAGACCTTGGTGTTTAGGAGCTCTTGCAACTGTCTTGCTGCTTTCTGGAAAACTTCTAGCTGTTTTTTATAGTTGGAAACTGGTATGTTCCCGATGTCCGTGCTGTTGCAGCCTTTGTGGCGAGGGAGTCTTGAGAGCTGCATCTGGATTCCGAGGACCCCAGGAGTCATTCAGGGTCATCTTTTAAAAAGATTGCCACAAATACAAAAATAGAATAATACGGTGTTTGCCAGTTAGCCTGGGAGCACCCTGACTGTGAACCTAGGATGAGATAAAGTACAGGAAACCGAGCAATTCAAACAGACTGCTCAGTTACAATGGTTTTAATGGTAAATAAAAGGAAATGACCATGCTAATGTCTTGCCCTGTAGTTATGATTCAGTCTAAGAGGTTTTTTTCTTTCTGCGTATCTCAGCTGTCAAGATGTTTGTGTACGTAGTTGTGAATTCAGATCTTAGCACACTTCCTGTAGCCCTATAGTTGTCCTGGGAAAAAAGGACTTTTCTGCCGCCTTCTAAGCTTCCATTTGGATTCGGTATGTTCACCCTTCTTCCCTGCCTATCCTGACTGTTGTCCAGATAACCCAGTCAGGCAAAGCTAATGTATCATTTCCTCTCATACTTTTAGACATGCTAAAGCAGTCTTGAGCATTTATATATCTATATCTGCATCTGTATCTACCTATCTATATATGGCATTTTTATTTATGTATGTATATACAAAAAATTGTGTGTGCATGTCCCTTCAGCCTCTGTGCAGTAAAATTTTTCACATCTACGATCAATGTAACTAGTGAAGGAGTAATATGTGATGCTGTAAGTATTGTAATTAATGATTATTCAGTCACAAGAGTACACATCAGTAAGGTATTGTATAAACAATGCTTTTGATAGTAAAATTTCATCATAAATTTTATTACAAGCTTATGTGCTTGTAGCTTGCAGCAAAAGGTCCTCTGTGGTATTCCTATAACCTCTAGTAACCATTTGAACCTGTAACAAGCAAATGTCAGTGTTCTTTTAGTGTAAAAATGTGATCAGATAAGTTATTAACAAATACTTGGTGTCAATTACAGAAACTGATGTAAAACAACAGTAGCCTCGCTCAAAGTTTTCTTAACCTCATTGGAAAGTGTACAGTGCTCTTTAAAATAAGATGTTTGCACTAATGTGGCATTTTCTTTTTTAACTACAGTTAGATCTAACTTTCAGCTACTTGGAAATCCAAGGAGTAACTTCCAGCAAACCGGGTCAGGTGAGTGTATTCTAGATAAAAGATACTTGTTTACTCATTGCTAAATCTGTTCCAGTCAAGGAGGTAATGCTCTAACATGCAGGTGTCCCCATCTGGTGAGCACACTGTACGTTTGCATTCTTATGTTCACGATGCTTTAAAGTATTAACAATAATGATAAGAATTTAAAGACTCGATTTCAGGAATGTGTTGTGCCGGCGGGATGATGATAAGAAATACATGTTTTTCTTAGTTCAGTATGGTACAAGTTTTCAGTTGCCTCTTAAGTGAATATTTTTCTCAGAGATGATGAAACAATGGCAGCTGGTATATAATCGTCGCCACGCAAACTTGAATGGCTTCTGTGGTATATACCTCGATGGTGAAGCCAAAAGCTGCTGCTTACGTTGCAGGCAGAAATGGTTTGCTTCCAACTGGTCTTTGTGCCCTTACTGTGTACAACAGAAAATATATTTGACAGCAAGTTATGTGCCCAAAAAAGCGAATGTCAAAGAGAAGGTGCTGAAAAGAAGAATGCTTTTAATATGTTTTTCATTCATAAGATGAACATGTTGACATGACAGTTCAATTGTATCAAAGTCTTTATGTATTTCATCTCTGTTTGGCTTTTAAAGAGCTTTTTAAAAACAGGAGTGTCTGACACTTTATTTGAACTCTGAAAAGCTCTCGTTGTGTTTAACATGTCATCTTTTTAACCTGGCTTTTGAACCTTTCCTTAAAGGAGAAAAAGAAGGTCCAGATGTTTACTGTTTTAATGGGGAGACATTTAGTAAATTCTGTGTATGTTTTTGTGGCTTTATTTATTTAAGGTACTCAAATGCCATGGTAGCTAATGCTAATGATTCCTGGAGGCACAGACAATCACTGTTGTAGCAGGGTTTACAAGGGATTTTCAACAGCCTTACTTAACATACCATTTTCCTAAATTTTTGTTAAAGGTTTTGCATGTTTACATTCATTGTGTTTTAAATGTTTAAGGCTTTTATAGCTAAAGGCAGGCAGAATCCCAGGATATTGCTCACAGGACAAGTGGTATTGTTGCAGTTTTCCTGCAAACAGTGTCTTCTATCTGTGATACATGAAGGATGTAGTCTTGTGCTAGGCATCTCGCAGAAAGCCATGAAGAGCTTTCCACTGTAAGTGAACAAATGGACAGAGCAATATAGGGTGTTAATATCGGTGACGATGAAAACCAGTAACTTGACCACTTGGTCATCTTCAGTGAGTGACAGCAACAGGTTCAGAAAGGAGTTGAATTGGTGGGAAAAAGTGTGAAGGTTCTTAGTGTGCTTTTGGGATAATACAGCCTCTTCAAGCGTTATCCTGGTGATGACACTAGACATGAACTGGAAACCAAAAGAGCCCTGTGAACCAGTTTCAATAAAAAACAATCTTCTGTAGCATACTATGCAGTGTCCCCTCTCGTACTGTCTGTCTACCCTTCTTATTTATTCCTAATGTTAGCTTCTTACTGTATACGCACAGCTCCTCATTTAAGAGTTTATGACTTGGGCTGTGCTAAATACTCACGTTGGAGAAGACAGAAACATTACATTTGCTCCTGTGATGCAGCTGAAAGCAGCAGCAGACCTGATGTGTCAGTCATACAGTAACACTCAATATATAAATAGAAGTGGGTTGCAAAAGGCTTTATTTTTTTCCCCTAGCTGAAGCATGTATCCCCCAGACAGTGGGACAGTTATGTTAGCTGAGTTACTGCTTCCTCTGAACCAAGACAATCTATTACTGTAACATTTTCTTAAACGGCATAGATCAAAGCATTAGAGCTTTTCCAGAGGATCACAGCCATTAAAGACTTTTACTTTTTGCTGGAGGAAGCAGGCCCTGCTCGTTCAATAGTTTCCTGTCAGGCTGTGCTCGCTTCTCCTGGTGTTGTGGGATGTGTTTCAAAAGAGGACAATGCTGTGAAAAGTTCTTGGTTTTCAGAATGTCAGCTGAGGTCAAGATCCTTTGAAACTTTTATTCCCATGGGAAGCAGGTTCCTGTTAGGAAAACCAAAGTTTGAATACAGGGGTCTTGTACATTCAAGAATGACTTTCAGAAACTTTACCTGGAGCATTGCTATGCTATGTCGTAAAGAATAACAGATTCCTACTGGCATGCAAAACATTCAGCCATCATTCAAAATGCTCTCCTTTTTAAATGGACATGACTTATGTGATACCCAGTTCCTGCCCTCATGCCCTCTTATTTACAGTTGATTATGGAAACTGAGAAATGCAGCATCTCCATGAAGATGGCATCCTCGGAAGATGTGAACGAGGTGCTGGCACACATTGGGACCTGCCTCAGGAAGATATTCCCTGGACTCTCGCCAGTGTAAGTGTCTTTTAGGGGCACCTCTAGCAGCAATAGATTGTGTGGAAAGGGTGACAAGCCACCACATTTTATCTGCGGGTCTCGCCACGCTGGCCTCAGAAATGCACTGAGGGTATGAAAAACACCTTGAGGTGAGCACTAAGCTTTTATGCACGTATATGACAGAACCAGGAGGTGTTGCAGAGTATAAGTAGGCTATATGTGCTCTGTAGGGTCACAGGAGCTTTTGTTTTGAAGGGGCAATGCAGGTATTTGGAGTCTTAATTTTTAATTTCACCTTACTGCCTCTCCAACTTCAGGTATAGCTTAGGTTCTGGCTTTTTTTTGTAATTTACTCCTTTCCCCATAAACAGCTGTTATACTCAGTGCGGTGTTTTGTTTTGTTTTTTCGCTAGAAGTAAAATCTGAGTTGGAAGAGGAGGGAAAAGTTCTGTTTACTTTCAGAGTTAGCCTTGTTCTTCAAAACTGAGCTCTGGGCAGTCTTGTCATATACTTTCCGTGGTGTATCTGGCTCCTTGGATCATACATCTCCTTCTCTAGCTTTTTTGCTCTGCTTCCTTATGCATTGTTCTTGCCTTTGGGTTTTTTCTTGTATCTGTGCCTCTGAATTTTATCATCTTGCAGCAATTCTCAGTAGTTTTTCTTCATTTTATTTTATTTCTTCTTTCTGTCCTTGCCTCATCTTCATCACTCTCTACCAGATTGTGCAGCTCTACTATTACTCTCTTCAGCTCCTGGTTTTCAGCAATATTAGAGAAAGTGGACTGTGCAAAAGAATTTTCCAGGACACATTGATCTTTCTAAGTGAGCTTTTGTAACAGACATTAGATGCGGTCAGGCTAAATTTGGGTGTTTTATTTTGAGTGTATGTCTTTATTATTCACCTTTCCTGTAGGTGGAGTAGGAAATCAAGTTCATAAACTCCAGCTGGCAGTTTCTCTTTTTTACTTCCATTTTATCTCTGTGGCAGTAATATTAACTGCCTTAACAGAGGTGAAGCTCTTCCTTCAGAAAGCAGTCATACAAGTGAATATTTGTGAACAGGTTTGCCATCAAACCTCAGTAATGATGTGAGAAATGTAGGCAAAGAGAGTAGAATGAAGAGGGCCGCAAGGCTGTGCGTGTTCATCTGGGTGTCTGTGAGGGCCTTGAGACCTATACATGTTTGTCTTGGCTTTAAGAACATTACGGGAGCATTTGGTGTAGCTGTATTGAGAGCTTGGTTCCCGGAGAAGAAGTCAAATTTCTTGCTCTCCTCTCAGATGGCATTACTTTCAAAAATGAAGGCACTGGAGTTATGCAGAGCATATAAGACCAGAACAAGAAAAATGGGCGAAATAGGTTTCTCCCATTAACATATTTTATTAATTCTTTCCTTCTGTTTTATGGAGTTCTGCAGTTTATGAGGCCATCCTGTCATTCAGAACAACAGATAGCTTCATTTGTTAAAAGGTAGGAAGGGATTGTGTTTTGGTTTAGGGGAGGAAGAACGCTATCAAATTACAAAGATCAGAGCTGGGTGCCTAGAGTGCAGCCTAGAGGCCACATGTAGCTACTCGATATGCTCTGTGGCTCTTTGCACCATAGTGCTTTTACTGCATAAAAGCATTGTATAAACAGCAGTGGTTTCAGGGTAACCAGTAATACCATGTCTCTTCCCTATTTTGTGCATCCTTGTGTTAGGGCCACAAGTCTCCTTAGCTTGAGTGGCCCTGAAAAGGGCCCAGTTGCTCCAGCAGTCACACGGTTAATCATTAGAAAGAAAAAAAGAGACAAATAGATGTTACTCCTGCTCGGCAGCATCATGATGTGTGTGACTTTTAGGCGAAGTGAGTTGTGTTAAGGATGGAAATTCTTCCTATATACTAATTTAAAATCCTACTTGAAATAAAGAAGTTCTATGAATTTAAAAATACTTTCAAAATCATGAATGATTTTTTTTTCCCCCTTTTGCATCTAGGAGGATTCTGAAAAAAGTAACTATGGAGCCTTCAGAAAGACTGGCTAACCTCCAGGCCCTGTGGGACAGTCAGACAGTGGCAGAACTTGGACCTTGTGGTGAGAATGAATTTAAAGGCTCGAATATAAAAAGGCTAGAATTGCAGTGTCAGGAAGTTTAATTCTATTTCTGGCAGAAGCTTGTAAAGGTGTAATTAGTTTTAAGGTGTAATTAGTATGGAGCAGACTTCTGATTGGTAGATGAAGGCACTATTTTAAGCTTCCTTGCAACCTGCTGGGCAAAGATAGGATAGTCTCAGTTTCTTTCAGCAGCACAATGGAGAGCCTTCTGAGAGAGAAAGAGAGTGAGTTTTGAAAGACTAGGTCTTTAAGTATAAGTATTAAAGTATCCTTTTAAGATGTTTGTTTGCTTGGTTTACTATTATGTTAAATACTGTCTTGGGTTGTTTTTAGGAGGCTTTTCTCAGATGTATGCCTGTGTTTGTGATTGGCTTGGATTTCCCTATAGAGAAGAAGTACAGTGGGTAAGTACATGTTTGGAGCTCTTTTCAGCTAACTGTACAAATGATGAAAGGGCAGGTAAATTGTAGTACTTGGGAGGAAAAAACAACAGTTCTGTAAAGGTGTATTTGGTTATATATTTCTAACAGGATGTTGATACGATTTATCTGACACAAGATACCAGAGAGTTGAATTTGCAAGACTTCAGCCACCTTGACCACAGGTAAACAATATGCAATAATCATGGTAATATTTTGCAAACTTCCCTTGTTCCCCCTGCGAGGGTTTGCCTACCCTCGCTAAAGTGGGATGGTCCCCGTAGCTGTTACTTGAATATGTAGACCTCTGAAATGACCATCTGTAGCATTTTTATTTTCTAGCACAAAGCTGCTGTTTTTGCAAGAAAGCCCCATGGAGAGCACATTTCATTGAGGAGCCTGAGAAGATAAATATATTTTGCTACTTGGAAGCACTCCAAAAAGTTAGAAGATAGATACTTTTCCTGTGATGGCAGATATAAAAGCTCAAATTCAGCAGAGAAAACATGCAACTACATCTGATGGGCAAAGCAAAAAAGGAAATTATGCAGTCTTTACTTATACAGATTTTTTTTTCTCATGGTGTACACAGTAAAGGAAATTATTTTTGTCAGCAAGTCAGTAGAAGGTTTAAGTTGTTCAACTGAATCCCAGCCAGTAGTTTCTTCCTTACCATAGATGCTATCAAAAATGTGTACTTCCAGACGGCCGGCTGAATGTGAGCCAGCAGTGTGCCCAGGTGGCCAAGGTGGCCAACAGCATCCTGGCTTGTATCAGGAATAGTGTGGCCAGCAGGAGTAGGGAAGTGATTGTGCCCCTGTACTCGGCACTGGTGAGGCNAGAGTGATTTTACTATGAGATGCTGAAACTTTGCTAAGTGTTGTATTTGGTGTACTGAATTTAGCTGGCTGAGAAAATTGGATTCTAAGAAAGTTGAATCTGAAGATATTTAAGTAGGAGGAAATGGGAGGAAGTCTTAACTAAAATCGATCATTATACAAGGAAAATGACAAATTTAAGAAACTGTAAATAAGAAGGAGAAACCATTTATTTCACTGGGAAAGTCCAGTGGAAGAACTAAGAATCTGTCAGAGGTACAATGTTAAAATATTATAACAGGAAGGCTGAACTTGGAGGTAGGTAAATAAGAATATTTTGCTACAGCATTCTTTGCAGCCTTAAGCCATCTAATATGTAAACTTGAAGAAAAAAAAAAAAAAACCACTCAAATACTTAGCTTCTGTGATGGGTTTTCACAGTCTGCACTGAATCCCATGGCAGAGTTACTAAGCTGTACCTGTGTTGGCTAATTCAGAAGTAACTCCAACAAGACTACAAGGCTGCAACTAGTGCATCATGGATGTAGCCAAAGACTGGTTGGTTAAGTCTTGCTGAGAGAAGATAAGGAAAGGAATACTATTCAGCACAAGCAGATGTGGGACAAGAACGTAAGAATGCTTTAAACATATTGCAAGATGGAAGTGCTGAGAAGACCATGGGCCGTTCTTGAGAAAGTGACTTACAGATACCCGGCTTCAATAGAAATTAAACGTTTGAATGATTTATTGGGAGTAAAAAATGTTGCTTATTAGGAAGGAGTAGATAGAAGAAGCGTTTTAAGTATTTCGAGCATCTCGGCTGGTTCAAATGAATTGGCTTTCAGAAAACAGAATAATGGGTTTGTTGCTTCACAGAAGCTTTTCATTGAAGTATAACTTGCAAAATTGGCATCACTGAGGAAATATATTTGTGTTGTTAATAAAAGTCTTTTATTAAATATCTCATGATTTTGTAAGTACAAAGATTCAAAACAATTTTGGAGGCATTTACATGCCATGGAATCCATCTTGTGATGAGAGTTACTAAGTGTTGAGGACTGAACTGAGAAAAAGGTTTTGGATTGCAGTTTCAAGAAAACTAAATTTTTTAGGAAGCCAAAATTTTAATGTTATTCATTAAAAATACAAATTAGGATCTGAGGAACCCAGTCAATTCAAGAATGTATGTGGGTGTTTTGTGATATTTTTAGCACAGCGAGAATGCTATAAATTAACAAAATGCCATCATGCTTTGTTTTTTGAGAGACTGTTGTATATCTTGTCCCTAATTTTGGGGATTGCTGAAGCTATATGCTTCATGTTGTGGAGTAGCTGTGGAGCAAGGTAGGATGGGTACACCAATTCTCTAGATATACAGGGGCAATGCATTGCAAAAAGAAACAATTTGTGGTTTTCCTAGTAAAGCAATTTTGTCAGAGGTCGACATAAGATGGCATGAATTATAGATGAATTTACTTTATTCTGGATGGTAGTTTAGTAAACAAACTAATAAATATAAGCAACTCAATGTAATTCAATGAGGGAAAGTTATGAGAAGGCCCTGCTTTTGGAAATGGTTGTTAGCATTCTTTCATAGCATATTACAAAAGAATTCAGATCATTGTTAGTACTACATCTAGAATTTAATAGAATAAAGTGAATAAAGCAGTATATAATTTTGAAAAGGAAAACTCGGTAACAAGTGCAATGAGGTTAGGCAAGGTCAAAGCAAGAGAGTAGAGGTAAATTCCCAAAGGACTCTCACTGGTCAGAAGCGCCTTCAAAAACTTGAACAAAATGAAAAAAATGACTAAACTATGTAGTTTCTCCTTAAAATCAGATGGTAGAATCTGATAAAGCGAAGTTTCTAGACAGTAAGGCTAGAGGTTCTGCTGTCTTCAGGCACATAGGGAGGAAGGGGTATGTGTGTGTGTGGGGGGGTTAGCAGTTGGTGTTACTGAAGCGTGCCAGTATCTGTGCTCGTCTAGGGTTTGAACAAACAGGCCTTGAATACTGCGGAAGACTAAACTATTTAAAGATGAGAATTTGCAAATCGGCTGGGTTGACTTGTTTTAAAATATTCCTGTTCTGCTGCAGCGATGTTTCTTTTAACTTCTTGAAAGTGTGATGGTTTTCTCACTAACTCTAAGCACCCTGTCCTTCAGCCGTTTCATTCTCTCCAAGGCCTGGGGAGGAGAGGGGAGAAACGGATGGCCTCAGGCAGGTTCTGCCCACAGCCACTCTCCAGCCCAGAAGGTTCTGAGCTCTTGCCAGCTCTCCAAGCTCGCTTACCAGCTCCTTGGTAGTGTAAACACTTGCAGCCAGTGATCCCTGATCATTGGCCCTCTGTTCCTTTGGAGGAATTGGTACCGCTGCTGACGGCTGAAATACATCTGCTGGTGGTACCTTCTGCCTCTTTTGGGGGCGGTGGTCCACAATGTGAACAGCTCTGCTCCACCAGTGTGATGGTGGTATCGTCAGCCTCTCCAACGTTTGCCCTGCAGCATTCACCACCAGCTATGGCTGCCTGGTTACCACTGGGTGAATAAACCAAAATTACACCTGAAAAATAACTCTTATGTTCATTCCACTTCCAAGGCAAAGGCACTGGCAAGAGGGACATCAAAGCTGCTAATTCATTACCTTCTTACCAGTTGCTCCAGGGGAAGGCAGAGGAGGAACAAACCTCTATGTGGACATTCCTGACTCCACAGCAAGGTTCCTGCCTGCCCAGCCTAAGGGGAAAATACCTCTGCGTTGGTTCCCCCACAGCATTTCTCTAGTCAGTTACTGCTTTACGTGGAGACAAAGTGTGTGCGTGTGTGTGTGGGAGCAAAAACAATGTGGTGGACAGAAATAAATCTATACACTTCATGAGGCTGATAAGACTCTGCTGTGCCAGTGGAAATGAATTCACCATGAGACTTGACGTGTGCTGTGAACAAGATGGAAAACAGGCTTCATCCTTGAAGGGCACCACGCACTAGTTCCTCTGCAGGAGTGTGAAAATGGTCTATTTGCATGAGCTTCGCAGTTGGTGGGCTACATACAGTCTTTTGCTACAAAATGCTGCGCCTTCTTACTGTTACCTTAGTGATGGGCTCATACTTCCAAATCTAGCAACTGCACTTCCCAATATAGCCTGCTGAAGGCTTGTCCATATGATGTTGCCTTGTCTCCTGGCTTTTCTGTGTGTTTAACAACCACCCTTGAAGTGTCTAAATGTTCAAGGAGGAAAAGTGAAGGAGAGGAGGAAGGAAGAGAAGATGTGAGAAGGGTGCTGCATGTTTAGCGCAGATCTGTGTCTACCTGCATGTGTCCTGAATGAAAAGCTGTGTGGCAGGGGGGAGGGCGAGATGAGCTTATAAAACACAGTACTTCTAAATGTCTCCCTGCAAAAACTGAGGCTCAGACGGCACTATTTGCTGGTCAGATAAGTTTGTTTGTGTTACAGCTCTTCTATAAAGACTAGGGGTTTCTAAGTAAAGTCCAAATGTAGGTGTATATATGTATTTAATATGTTGTGTCAAAATGACCCAAGTGCTGCGCTGCTAAATAGTATGCTAGTGCTTGATGTATGATTCTGCTGGGGGACAGTGTATGGACGTGACATTTATCAACGTCTGTTATTGGAGAAACTAACAGAGGGAGAGCAGATCGCATTAAGAGGCTTGGAATGAAGAAAGAGGGTATAATTTAGAATTTCATTTGTGAAATCCCCTTTACAATTAAGGAGGTTTTGTGCTCAAAGTCGCATTATCCTTTTGCAGGTCTCCTGCTTCCTGGGGGAATTTAACTATAGAGATGAGACAAGGAGGTGTTCTCTAGAAGCATTCAGTCATGGAATTATATTAAATCATCAGACTGCCAAAAAGCTTTTTAGTGTCATGCTCAATTATAATTAGAGGTGATTAAGAAGCTTACATATGTCACAGACTGAAGAAAAAGTAATGCTAAAGTAGGAATAGCAGCCCAGACAAATTCCTGGTTTAAAAATTCAAGCTAGAATGGATGTCACTTGGCCAGTCAAAAATTTTTATTAAAATATGAGAAAGACATACAGCTGCTGGTAATGTTTGCTTTTTAGAATGCAGAGCTTTCCGTAATGGTAGGTAATTATCATTGCAAAAGCATGGGGTATTAGATTTGGAAGAACACTTAAGAGGTTGTTTCAAATGACCAAAGCTGACAGTTATCTGAAATGTGTGTAAAAGTGTTTTTCTTTTTCTAGAGACTTAATACCTATAGTTGCTGCTCTGGAGTACAATCAGTGGTTTACAAAGCTGTCCTCCAAGGATCTGAAATTAGTAAGTAATAATAATTTTTCAAGGTGGACTTTTGTAGGCAAGTAAAACTGGGCAATCTATTGAAAATTTTTTTCCCTTAATTATATCAAGAAAATATAAACTGTTGGATACTTAATTCATGCCATAGAAGCACTACGAAGAGTCAGATCTTGTCAAAATTTCAAGTGAATAAAGTTTGAAAACTCTGTTGGGCAACAGTAGCCCATGAAACTACTTAGTTAGGTGTTGCTAGCTCCCTCAAGCAATATTGGGTGACTAAATAGGAAACAAACTCTAAAGCAGCCAGAAATCTCAGTTGCTTTTTGGAATTGGAAAGAAAATATCAGGATTCTGGGTTTTTTCTCATACATAAAGCAGGTTTTTCCTCTTAATTTTTATTGCAACTTGATGAATTTTTCTCCCAGTTGTCCGAAGCTAACCTTGTGTAATAATAAGTATGTAGTGATGTGTGACATTGATATTCTTCCACATCAGTTTTCCTTCTGAAAAGCAAAAAGGGGGCAAATCTAAACAAGTTGGACTACTGAAGAAGTAGAGCCAAGAAAATCAGTAATTAGTGACTTTTTAAATACAGCAAAATATGCTATTTCTTCTAAACTTGGAAGTTTATAGTCACAGATAGAGTTAGCGGTTTGAGAAATTGCTTTCACGCATACACCCAGAAGCTTTTGCCCTTAACAATGAAGGTTGAGTCTCATCTTGTTTAAATTGATGCAATTTTACTGATCTGGAAATGCTCTTATTGCATTCCTAAGCTATCATTTTCCATGGAAAGTCAGTAGAAACTAGCTTGTGTGAGTCCTGGCAGAAGAGTAGGCAGAAAAACTTTTCTTTCTTGCTGGGACATCTTACTCAAAATTATGCATGGAGTGAAACTGAGGTTATTTTTAATCCTGTTGTAGTCTGCTGTTAAAATCGCCATTGTTAAGAAGTACAATGCAATTAATCAGTTTTTACTTCAATGAAATGAGAGAGTTTGCTTAGTTAGAAGACTGGCCGATGTAGTTTTCTTAGAACAAGAACTGGCCATATTATCTGTCTGAGATATTTTTACATGCAGGTTTTTTGGAATTCTTAGCAACTTTTCTGTGGAAAACAAATAAACTTTGTCAACCTTGAAAATGCACCAATTCCTTCAAAAAAGTCCAAAACAAACAAACAAAAAACCTTTATCTTCCACACATTCCATTTTCAGTCAAAAACATCAGGAAAATGTAAATTGTTGGACATTGAATCTGTGCCATAGGAACACTGCTGAGGGTCAGTATGAGGTCAGACATATCCGGAGGCCATTGAACGCTTTGTGCTTCATGAGTCCTGCTCTGACATTGTGTTTGATAGATGGTATCCATAGTATTTTTATAGTACATGCATGAAAATTTCCACTTGCAATCACACAGCTGTAGAAGCATTGTGATAATATTCTGAATTATTGAAATATGGAAGGCAAAGATAGAATTGGGAAGATGGCTGAGTCAACAGTCTTTAGAAAAAATCGTAACCTTTACTGTGTAAAGGATTAATAAGATGTTATGTGTGTGGTAGATTTATTTTTTTTTCTTTTTAGGAGATTCAATTAGTTTAAAATTTTAAAAATCCTAGAAAATAGTCAGACTGTCATTACAGACACAGATGTCCCAGGTAAAAATGTCACGTTGTTTATAAAGGCATATAACAGAATAGTTTCAGCACTTCATGATCATAACTGACATTCAGCTTTGGACTTCACATGAATGTTGGTTAGTGTGTGCTGTGGGGCGAAAAAAGGCAAATCCAGAAGCAAAATAAAAGATTATAATAAAAGGTGATGAGGTACAGAGTTCACTGTATGGCTTTTGAATCATTAAGGTTTTCTCTCTGTATTTGAATAAGCACAGCAAACAAACTCTTTTGTTATTGTGTTTTGTTTGTTGTACTTGCAAATGTCTGTGCAAATTCTAGAATCCAACAACAGCAAGGTCGTGAGATGGGATTTACTTCTTTGTAGGTTGGGAGAATTCATACTGAAATACACTGACCCTTAAGCACTAGTCCTTAGCAGTTTTTGGAGGACCTGTAGCTAGAGTGCTTTTGCTCTTGAGTTTTTCTGGGGTTCTTTTTGTCTGCCTTATAGCATTTTTATTTGTATTTATTTGTCATTCCTGGTCAGGCTTTATTCTCATTTGCACTAGTTGCTATTTTCTTCTGAAGGATTAGCATGCATATGAACAAGATTTCTTTAAAAAATAAGTGAGCATTTTTTCTGAATCATAAGGTTTGGGGTTTTTACTGTCATAGAAATTCTGCCTCTTATGATTAGGTGGCCTGCTTCATAAATGACTCGCTTTTAGTCTGCCTCTTGCTTCCCTGAGTCTTTTCCAGAAGTCTTCTGTTGCCATCTGACTCTCTCTGGCATGTTCCTGGTATTCTTTCTTACTATTTATGTATGACAAAAATGTGATCACAGTCTGGATCCCATTACGATGTACAGCTTGTAACTCAGTGACCGTCTGTTCCATGTTTGTGTTCTTTAACACTGTTCTGTCTCTTCTGTGGCAGTCCACTGATGTCTGTGAGCAGATACTGCGAGTGGTGAGTAGGTCCAATCGATTGGAAGAACTGGTATTAGAGAATGCCGGGCTTAGAACGTAAGTAATTCCTTTGAAGTGTTGCATTAGTTATTGCTTACTCCTAGCAAAAACGATGTGTGATGTGTGTAAGCCAGAATAAGCATGAAAAAAACCCCTTGTTCTCGATGTCTACCTTGTTCTGAGGAGCTTGTAGTTACGAGCTTGTCATCAGGTTTTTCGGAGGTTCCTTATGTCCAAGAAATCGCTTTAAACTGATGGTTTAAGTGGAGCAAAATGGCTCAGATAAGGGCATAAGCCCTAAATCAGCTCATGCTGTTCCTCTCCAAATATAGTTGCCAATAGAAGTATGAACACTTTTTTTGCCATTTAAAAAACAATGTTTGAGGTTTTGTTAAAAAAGCATATTATTCCGTCTCGTGTAACAGATTATAGTTTCATTCCTGAGTGAGCTTGTTTTATCTTATTGTGGATTGCAATTAGCAACTTTTTAAAGCAATAAAGTCGATAATTAAGCATAATGACTTGCCATAACCTTAAAAGAAAGATATATAGAGGTAAGCCATACAGTTTAATCCTTGCATATGTTTTAAATACAGTAAGTTGTAGTTACTAGATATGTGCTTTTGTTTCTCCTTTACAGGAAATAGAAGCAAAGTTCAAGGTACAAACTAGCCCAGCTGGAAGTATTTGTAGCTTGTTTTAGTGTTAGGGTAGCATCCAAGACCATGTAGACCAGATAAAGTTTAGCATTAATGAATTTTTATGTTAATTTACAAAGCAGTGGAAAGTTGGGAGAAGCGGAACACTATACTGAATTAAAAATGAAGAAGAAGGGAAACAAGCACAGGGAAAATATTTGGTGATTTTTACTTTGTCTCCTCTTCCTTTGTTTGAGTCTTTTCCCCCTTTTTAAAATGGGGCTAGCATTGAAATGCCTTTAAAAGAAAATTGCCTAAATGACACAGGAAACTTGAGGTGGAATTTGGAATTACACCCAAACTTTCTGATCAGTAGTGCATTACTGTTAATAGCTGTCATTTCAAACATAAGCACCTGATTTTAGACTCATTTTGCTTGTGGTATGTACCATGAAATCCAGTGATAGTCATGAATATTAAAAGATATATTGACTACCTTCACACATTGCCTACCTTAACTTATCACAGTTGGATTAACTGGTTTCGGTTTTAACAGGAC
>VZTL01017659.1:0-17864 GCA_013400535.1 Scopus umbretta
ATGTACAGAACGTACCTGTGCATATTTCTACAATAGCTTTTCCACTGACACCTTCTACTGTATTCACTGAAATGTGCATTCACCAAAATATGCATTCACCCTCCACTTCATACCTGAATCATGAAGTCGTTTTCTTCTTTTATTTCACAAACACACCGAACAATCTCAAAATCACTTTCTTCAACTTCTTCGTCAGGGTTTGTGGTTACATCAACATCCTGACTGCAGTCATCATCACTCCAAAGCAAGCTATCCACAGATGACTCACTCAGGGTGTCGTCCTCTGTACAAAAAGTAGTTAGATAAAAATCCTGAGTAATTACAAAAAGTTCAAATAACTCTAAAGATTTCATCCCAAGTATGCAGACATAAATTTGTTAAAACACGAGTTCACCATGTAATTTCAGGAACAAGGTTCCTACATTGTGTAGTAACCTTCAACAGTAAGTTTATTGAAGGTTACTACATAATGAAGTTTTATATACTCACAAATAGATCCTTCAAAATATTCCAACTTAATAGCTTCTGTCATTAAAATTGTACTCTCAACATACAGTGCCTCAAACCAAAGGCACAAAGTCGCCTTACACAGGTATAAAACAAAACCAAATTTATAAATTCAATTAGGATTCATAGTAGTTTCTGCAATTTGTATAGAATTGTGACTTGGTACTTTAAGCGTAGAGCTCCCAAAAAGAGCTAAGAGGGTTCTGTCTTACAAACCATTCAACCTCACAAAGTAATGTCTCGTCTCCATTACAGAAACATTCAGAATCCAACACAGAATTTAATCCTGCTTCAGAAATTATTTTCATTTAGACTCCTGTTGAGGACATATTTATCGATTCAGAGGCAGTGCAGTGCCTAAGGTGTTCTTTAAGAATGTTCCCATGCTACTCAAAAGTATTAATGCATCTCTGTGGATTGAATAAAACTACCAATAAAATCCTTACTGAACAACATGCTAAGTTGAGATGCTTACCTCAATAATATTAATGCAATGCCTACACATTCCTTGGGGATAGAATGGGAGGCTCAGGAAGCAAAAATAAGGATTTTAATTTTTTGGGAAACACTCTAATGACCTAGAGGAGAGTGGAAGGTAAGTATTTTAGCCACTCTCTTAATTAGATTGTGGCGTCTCACCTGTAGTGGGTAGAACTATTTTGATCACTAAAACAAGACTGCAGAAATAGAAGAACCAGTCTGTGCTATAAACTAGATCTTTTAGAGAAACATCTGTTCTCAAATTTAAGGGGCTGAGAACCCAATGTGTTAGTTAATTTTCATGTTTAAAAGTCTTTTTCCACCTCTGAGATATGACACTCTTTCCTGAAGTACTCTGGGAGCAACAGGTTAAGCATGCTGTACTTTCATTCCACTGAATCATTTTATATTGCTTACACCAGATCTCATTTATATAGGCACTGCTTTTATTGTTAGTACAAGTTCTGCAGATGCAAAAAGAAGCAAAGCAATTGTGAAAAGGATGAAATAAAACCATTTCCTCTACTTTTCACCTCTTTCAATGCCTGTATCAAAATAAGTCTGAGCAACTGATCGCCAAGTTACTAAACTGTGAGTGTGTTCTATGATTGATATGCTCCAAAACCACAACTGACCAGACTTGCAGAACACATTTTAAGGCATCACCATCTGTGCTTCAGTAGTGTTTAATGTTTCCTCTTTCCATATACAATGGAGTTAACTGAGGTCAATTTTCACATTTTGTCTAATACCAAACAATAGAACAGTTGCGTCAAAAAAAAAATCAAATGGTCACAAACAGTGTATCTGTACAGTCAGGAATTTAAGGTTCCTGTACATAATCAAGCTGTCATACATTTCACATTTCCTTCAAATTTGTGAGCTTTAAGAATAACAGAAAGAACAAAACTTTTGCCTGCCTTTTTTATTGTACCAGCTTGCAAGAATAAATATCAAGATGGACTAAGATATTAAAAATTGTGAAAGTTGGAACACAGCAGCCATATTTTTATGAGCTCGGCTTATTAAGTACTAATAGTTACTCAAGAGCTTCTCATCATTATGAAGTTCAAAGTCATTATAACCATGTATCATACTGTATCTATACAACTACACATAACCACATCCAGAGGCCTCTCAAACATGGCACACATACAGTATAAAACTTGCAGAACATCTATTTTTAACTCTGAATGAGTTATTACTTTGAGGAAACCTTAGAAGATATGAAAAATTTAGTTACTGAATTCTGAACATTGTTATTACAGAGTTAGTAAGGTGCTGCAAAAAGGTGCAAAATGAGTTTGAGTTCTGAAATAAGGGCAACAGTCTTAAAGCTTCTGTGAAGGTACAGTCAAAGCAAAAAGCAGCAACATTAAGCTCTGGCAAATGAACTGGGTTCAACTTCTTCAGGCAGGCGAAAGGCAACACACAGAGTCCTGTATAAGAATAGCCACATTTACATCATGAGTACCAGCTTTCATGTATATTAGCACAGCTCACGCATTTACTGGTAACAAATGACAGAACCAGAAAACCATAGAGGAGAGTCATCTTACCATTTGTTTTTGATCTTCCTCTGTGCTGTCCAGAATCAGAGCAGCGTAGCAGTGTGCTTGGGTGGGCAGATGATTTATTTGAAGAAATACATTTTGTGACAACTGATTTTTCAGGAGAAAGCTCCTGTGAAATATCTGTGTTTTCTTCGCTGCCAGAGTATTCTGTAAAATTGTAAGACGTATTATTAGAAATCTGTGGTCAAGAAAAGTTGACAGAAGAAAAAACAGCACCTTGCATGCCCGTAGCAGGCATGTGTTACTCACGAGTTTCCACTTCAGTTTGCTAGAATTCTAGAACTTAACTGTGCTGCTGAAAGATTTGCAAGCTTTCTAGAAGCAAGAATGTTATTGTCTGAACCAGAAAAATCTTACGCAGCTCAGTCATCCTTCACTGCTGATGTTAAGTGAGAAAGGCTGAAAAGACTGATTACTTAAATCTAACTGTTCTTCAGGATAAATATGTCAACAGATGTTTTTGCATGACAGTCACTTCTACACAAGGACTGTTAACTGAAGACCTCTCCCTCACATCCCACTATTATTCACATGGGCTACACATGTTCCCTACAAAGTAGGCAGAAAGCATCTCTTCTGTTATTTTCCCAGTGTATGTACTGAACAGGATGCATGGGTGGAAAAGAAAAGCCGCCATTAGGAACGTGGGGAGAAAACACCTGGAATAGTTCCTCTATGAAGTACCCGTTCATCCCGTTCTGGACTTCATATAAATCGAGGCTGTCTGCAGTTATACACAGTACCCTCCAGTCAGTTATCTGGAGAAAACCTTCAAAGTTCCTGGACTGAAGAATCACAAGTGCAACATCAAAAAAGGCAAGCAACATCTAAAAACCCAATGGTAGATGGAAAAGCAGTTTGTGGGTACTATTTGTGCAACTACTGCACAATTTTTCAAATTATACTTTGCGTATTATCATTATATTTGAGGGCACCATATAATCAGAAACTCACTAATATGATTTGTTTCAGTACAATTCTGATCAGTCTGCCTGTGGTTTTCTTCCCCTCTACACTCTCATGACAGCTTGCCCTATTTCTCCACGGCAGCAAAGAAAAAAATAAGGTGTTTTCTTTCCCATTGGAGAAGCTCCTCTACAGTTTAACAAATTATGCATGCCAGATTGAAATGTGCTGCACTAATGATCCTAGACATCCATCAATGGCAGAGAAAGTTGCCATGTTTTATCTGCAAACATTTCATTAGAGAAATCTTTCAGAATGAATTGCAATTTTCAGAAGTGAAAATCCAATCACCAATAACACCTGGGCCGACATATGAAGTTCAAAGTGTGAAGTGGTCCAAGAAAATCATTCCCAAGCCTCTGTAGATGAAATCAACAGAGAAGACATGTTCCTACTACAACCCTATTAACATAGGTGGAATGGCATGTTATGAGACACACCAGGACACAGCATGAGTACAGACTTTAAGTCTGGCTTTTACACTTTATCTCTCCAGGAGAGGAGAGTTTTTATCCTTTAGGAAAAAAATTTAGGATGTGGCAGGTTTAATAGAGCTCATTGTCATAGCCTCTGAAATCCTGTACTAAGTGAAGATGTAAGAAATGACAAGGTTACCAGCAGAAAAAGAGGACCCATCAACATTTCCAAACTTCATCATTCATACAGGAGCCCCAAAACGAATTCATGTATCTGAGAACATCTGGTACATGGGGTACTTGGTAACAAATCAAGGGGATCCTGCACCCTCTTTAACTGGGTAAAACTTGCATACAAGTACACTTGCTAATGAAGACAGACTTTCAGACTGACATAACTATTTTGCATTAGATTTACTCTGTGCCAATACAAGCATTATAAGCCATCATCCAGCATTAATGATGCATCCCAACCAGGAAATAATTTATCTTGCCAATCACAATTTAATATTAACTACTTAATAAAATCAGAACTAACAGATTAACGAAGAAAGCAGTCTTATCTGCAATGCCCACTCTTAGGAGTGTGGAACTGGGTAACAGGCAAAACAAAATAATGAAGCTGTTTTCTTCTACAGAAGAAAAAAGTGCTTTACCAGACTTAGTTCTCTTTTTCTTTTTTTTCTTTTTCTTTGACTTAGGCCTTCCACAATCTTTGGATTTTCTTTCTTTGTTCTTCTCATGTTCCTTAATAGCTGAAATTAGACAACATTCCAATTTAATTTAAGCTATATACAGACCTATTCTACTTATTAATTTTCTTAGAAGTCCTCCACAATTTCTTTGGATAATCAGGGCCAGTTCACTGAAAAAAAAAAACCAAACAAAAAACCAAGAAAACTTATTTTTAAGAATTCTCAGCTCTCATAATTGGAGTGGTCTGTTTTAAGCTCCAATTTGATTGCATCACAACAAAATTACAATAGCATGTAGGAGCAGTCAACTGTACACCAATGTCCGTTTACTACTTACATGCTTCAAAGATTATTAAAGAAAAGAAGATATCAGGGGGTTTGTTATAACAATTTTGTAAATGATTATGGCTGAACATTTCAGTAGCATAGTGACAGAAGTCTGACAAGAACAAAACCACACCCCCCAAACTCTAGTACAGTCCCTCAGTCAAATATTTTGTTTTCATTGAAAAAGGAGTAACAACTGGTTCAGTTGGCTTTAACTGCTATTCTCTCACCATCTGTTCTCTATCTTATTTTTATGGTAATAAAAAAACCCACCATGATTTCTGAATGACTGTGTGGTATCTTTCAAGTCCATCCTCAAAGCATGCTTCCAGAGCACTTGCTGTGAAGTATAACCCTGCTGCAAAATAGTGTGCACAAACCCTTACTTTCCATATCCTAGCATTTGTTTACAACTGCTGTCTCAAATTTAGGCCCCTGCAGCACAATTTCTAGATATTTATACAGTTCCTTAAGTAAATTATCCTGACTCCGCCAAGACTGTAGGTGCAGCCATAAAGTGTATTATGGAAGGATGCCTTGCATCTCAAAATGGCTCTGCTCTCAGTGTGCTTAGCTGACTAAGCCACTCACCATCCCATTTAGAAACCTATTTCCATTTCTGATTATTGATACTGGAATAAGCACCTAAAGACACTCTATACTGTAAGAAATCCTCTACACAAAACATTTAAGAACCCTAGCTGGTCTGTAATCATTCATGAAGCAAACCAGAAACACCAGTGCATTATGTTAACCTCTTTCCTACATGCTAAAAGTAAAGTCCCCAATTCACAATCTAAGGCTACATATTTATGGTACAACAGCTCACTCCAAGAAACTCGAAATCTCAATCACATTTTACCAGCTGTGATGAGCATGCAAGAGACATGCTTATTAGCTCCCCCTCATGAGAATCATCAGATCTCTATCTCCCCATCCTCTCAGTCCTTGAGCATCTCCTGCTACTTTGCTACTTACATTCCTCTTTTGGAACGTCATTAGTGATGGCTGCTAAAGTTGCGCATTGCCAGCAGCCACGTTAACTACTGACACTGATGGCAGCCTGCCATACCAATTACATGTCCTTCAAAGGCAATATGACCAGCAGCACAAAAGACAAGCTTCATCCTGCCTGCATTACCATTTGTTGAAGGGGGTTAGGGGAAAAAAGAAAAGGGAAAAAAGAGGTTCATATTTAAGTCTCAACACAGAGCTTCCAAATTCCTTCCTTCCTTCCTCTGTCCTCATCTCCTAGTTCTCCAGTGGTCAGGATCTTCTGGGTACCATTTCATTCTCTCTGCTCATACACAGGGATGCAAGTAAGTTCTGCCATTTTATTCTTCAATGAGGGCAAAGAGGGAAGAACTGAGGTCAACGTGGGTAGGAAAAATTTGCATCTTTTCACTTGGGAATTGAAATTTGCATGGTCAGATCGTCCGATTTGTTTTAAGGTATCCAAGAGTACAGAGTATGAGACCTCAGTCACTATCAACATGTCTGCGACAAATATCACAAAAAATTGTCACTCTGTTCCACACCTTTTCCCCTTGACGTTGCCAGTATGTCTTTTAAAAATCTGAAAAAATCCAAGTATTTGCAACTTTCTGTGTACAGCTATCTTCTTAATTGCACACCACAGTTAATGCAGGACTTTTTTTCCTAAAAAAATAAATCTGCAAAGTATAAATATTATAAAAGGGACCTTCCCAAAACCCTGTATTGAAGAATCGTTTTGTCTCAAGCTGTTTCTTCAAAGCACAGTGAAGTCCAATGAATTCTCACTGAAAAAAGACCAGATAAGGAGGCCACCTAGATTAAAAGCATCCTCACAGATTCATGTGATCAAAGAGAAAGGTAAATCACCTTATGTAATCCTAAGAATTCATCATACAACCAACACATTTTTTAAAAGGATTTTTTGGCAAAAACATAGAAAGACCTAAGCCCTCCCAAGTTTCCTTGAACAGCAGAGACACTAATCAGGACCAGGACGAGTACTTGGTCACATCCTCCACGACCACTGTGTAGTTCATTCTAATCTCTATATGCCATACTCTCAAATAAGAAACATCCCACCGAGTCAGCCCAATGAAGAGACACTCAGGAATCTCATTCAGACCTTCCAACAAGGGAAGGTAGCAAAGGATACCCAAGAACAGAGGTTAAGTACTGACTGACTACTATGACCAAGAAAACAATACAGTGACAGTCAAGTAAAATGATCTTCTCAAGACAGAGGTATGTCTTCTCCAGAACAAAGATCACCTGTTACAGACAGAATAGTCTAAGCATGGATTTTTTTTGTTTTCCTCATCACTGTGACTCAAATTCTTACCACATATCTGAAGGAAAGTGAAGTAGGAAATCTGGAAGTATGCTGGAAATTATTTATATATTTATCTATGTTTATATATAAAAATATTTTTTAAATATATTATTTATATATATATATATGTATGTGTGTGTGTATATGTACACACCCCACCCCCTGTATGGCTGTTACCCACCTGTATTATAGTAGATTCCAGTATAAACAGGGTTTACACTGTACCATTGAACAAAGTCATGAAGTAAAGTTCTTCAGTGGCAAGGAATGTTGAATACCAGAAGTAGTAGTCAAATGCTATTAAATAAAAGCCTACAAAAGAACGGAACTAGGTCGTCCTGTCATGTGTCCCCCGTGTCCCCCCCTTTTTTGTGTGTGGGGTTTTTTTTTTTGTTTTTTTTGTGTTTTTTTTTCTTTATTGCTTAAGTATCTCAATAAGTTCGGGATTACTTAAAATATTTAATGCTTTGGACAACCAAGAATTTAACAGAATTAAGACACATGTATCAAAGAAGCCAAAAATAAGCAAGAATCTTTCCATGCCCTTAAATACTTTAGTACGTTTTACATCTTAAAAATATTACATACTGACTGCGAAGATTAAAGCCCAATGCTTATAGCAAGAAAACTTAAAAAATTCCCTATATTGATTCTTCATTTGAAACTACTGAAAAGAAACAGTGAAAAAACAGCACTTACATTTTATACTGTACATTCATAAAAATTAAACTCTCTAACAGAAGGCATACAGAACACTTTATGAATATTACCAGTTCCTTAGAATGCTTAAAAGTTTTACAAGACTTGCCATCTTTAACTTTTTCATGTTAAACTAAAAAGGCGTACCATTTTCAACTTTTTCTTTTTCTTGAGGCTTCCGCAGCGATCTCACTATGTGGTTCTTGGTTTGTTCTCTAACAGAATGTCGGTGACTATTTAATGCACTTACAGGAGTTGAAGTTCTTCTCTTTTCTATTTTTTCATCTCTATATGGGGTACTCCTTAGGGCTATGTGTAGAGGAGCATCTACAAAGAGAATAAAGATGAAGTCCAAGCTTTAAATACTTTCAAAGTGGAAGTCTACTTCACCAGCAGCGGCTCTGGGAGTCCACGTGGAACATTTCTAATCAGACAGACTGCCCAACTCACTAGCAACTTGACCACAGAAAAGCTTTTAAACAAAAGATGATTTAAAGGCTAAAACCTGTAACACATTTGTTGGGGTTTTTTTTNGGTTCATATTTAAGTCTCAACACAGAGCTTCCAAATTCCTTCCTTCCTTCCTCTGTCCTCATCTCCTAGTTCTCCAGTGGTCAGGATCTTCTGGGTACCATTTCATTCTCTCTGCTCATACACAGGGATGCAAGTAAGTTCTGCCATTTTATTCTTCAATGAGGGCAAAGAGGGAAGAACTGAGGTCAACGTGGGTAGGAAAAATTTGCATCTTTTCACTTGGGAATTGAAATTTGCATGGTCAGATCGTCCGATTTGTTTTAAGATATCCAAGAGTACAGAGTATGAGACCTCAGTCACTATCAACATGTCTGCGACAAATATCACAAAAAATTGTCACTCTGTTCCACACCTTTTCCCCTTGACGTTGCCAGTATGTCTTTTAAAAATCTGAAAAAATCCAAGTATTTGCAACTTTCTGTGTACAGCTATCTTCTTAATTGCACACCACAGTTAATGCAGGACTTTTTTTCCTAAAAAAATAAATCTGCAAAGTATAAATATTATAAAAGGGACCTTCCCAAAACCCTGTATTGAAGAATCGTTTTGTCTCAAGCTGTTTCTTCAAAGCACAGTGAAGTCCAATGAATTCTCACTGAAAAAAGACCAGATAAGGAGGCCACCTAGATTAAAAGCATCCTCACAGATTCATGTGATCAAAGAGAAAGGTAAATCACCTTATGTAATCCTAAGAATTCATCATACAACCAACACATTTTTTAAAAGGATTTTTTGGCAAAAACATAGAAAGACCTAAGCCCTCCCAAGTTTCCTTGACCAGCAGAGACACTAATCAGGACCAGGACGAGTACTTGGTCACATCCTCCACGACCACTGTGTAGTTCATTCTAATCTCTATATGCCATACTCTCAAATAAGAAACATCCCACCGAGTCAGCCCAATGAAGAGACGCTCAGGAATCTCATTCAGACCTTCCAACAAGGGAAGGTAGCAAAGGATACCCAAGAACAGAGGTTAAGTACTGACTGACTACTATGACCAAGAAAACAATACAGTGACAGTCAAGTAAAATGATCTTCTCAAGACAGAGGTATGTCTTCTCCAGAACAAAGATCACCTGTTACAGACAGAATAGTCTAAGCATGGATTTTTTTTGTTTTCCTCATCACTGTGACTCAAATTCTTACCACATATCTGAAGGAAAGTGAAGTAGGAAATCTGGAAGTATGCTGGAAATTATTTATATATTTATCTATGTTTATATATAAAAATATTTTTTAAATATATTATTTATATATATATATATGTATGTGTGTGTGTATATGTACACACCCCACCCCCTGTATGGCTGTTACCCACCTGTATTATAGTAGATTCCAGTATAAACAGGGTTTACACTGTACCATTGAACAAAGTCATGAAGTAAAGTTCTTCAGTGGCAAGGAATGTTGAATACCAGAAGTAGTAGTCAAATGCTATTAAATAAAAGCCTACAAAAGAACGGAACTAGGTCGTCCTGTCATGTGTCCCCCGTGTCCCCCCCTTTTTTGTGTGTGGNAACACACCCCAGAGTAAAGAATTGCCATATTCCTGTAAAGTGATAAAAGCATACATGCCCAAACTGCTATTCTCCTCTGCTGTCCATTTTCAGAGATCAGTGTTTGGAAAGTCTGTGTCACCCTCCAGAGCGTTCCCCGAGTGCCAAACAGGACCACAGTGGGCTATGAGTTTGGGGGTTTGGTTTTTTTTTTTTTTTTTTTTTTTTTTTTTGGGGGGGGGGGGGGGGGTGGTTGCCCCTCCCACCCTCCCAAGGAAAGAGAGGATACAAATGCATTCCCCAAAGCTCTATTCTTCCAGAAATACTGCAACTTTGAAGAAAGATGGAAAGACAAACAGTTCGGTTTGGCAGAGATATGGGTCAGGTAGTTTTTATTATTAGTTTCTTTAAAAGAAAAGAAAGGGGGTCCTGTTGATTTAATTAGAGGAACCACAGCCTGTTCTCAAAAGTGTGCTTTGTAATGAGGCATATAGTAGTGGCATAGAGAAGCTTTGCAGATCTAAGGAAGGGCAGTTTTTAAATACACTCCACTGAAACAACAGTGTTTCAAGTGAGAGTGAGATGCAAGAATTCAGGATCACTATCTAAAATTCACAAAAAACAAGAGATACAGACATAGCTTCATCTGAGATTCCATTTATTATTTAAGTCAAATAGTTCTCATCTTCCTAACTACAACTAGCAACTCCTACTGAAAGACTCCTGGATACACAAAGAGAGAAGTGAAGCTGATAAAAGCAAGGCTGCACAGCACTGCATGACAAGTACGTTGCCATTTTGGAGTATGACATCAAGTATCTTGGTGAAGGAGACCCAGCAGCCAAGGTGACAGCTTGCTGACTTTCATAAAGAACATCCAATTCTATGACCACAAGCACTTCAAAAGTTCAGTGGATATGAAAGGCAACTTCCTTCTTGTCTGAAGACTTACATGCCAGCTGGATTTTCACTTGGACACCTCTAACTAAACAAGTGTGAGCAGTACCTGAAAATGACTGAAAACAGAAGAAGAGTCCAAGAAAGCATACTTAGGAGAAATAAAAATGGGATGAAGTACTCTGCTCTGACCAACATTTCAAGCTGAAGCTATAACAAGGCACATTCAGATACATCATTACGGAGCTTTCAGAATCAAGTAAATCTCTTCAGCAAAAGAAATCCCAAGACCCAGAAATCCAAAGGCCATCAGATTACTTTTTTCCTGGTCCTCTCACTCTGAATCATAGAATCATAGAATTGTTAAGGTTGGAAAAGACCTCTGAGATCATCTGGTCCAACCATCAACACCCCCCCCCNGGCCACCTGGGCGCACTGCTGGCTCATGTTCAGCCATCCGTCAACCAGCACCCCCGCGTCCTTTTCAGCTGGGCAGCTCTCCAGCCACTCTTCCCCAAGCCTGTAAGCCTGTAGCGTTGCAGGGGGTTGTTGTGACCAAAGTGCAGAACCCGGCACTTGGCCTTGTTGAACCTCATACAGTTGGCCTCAGCCCATCGATCCAGCCTGTCCAGATCCCTCTGCAGGGCCTGAAGTTGCATTAGAACTTGAAGGGTGAAAAAAAAAAAAAAAACAAACCCAAACCACAAACTGGTTACCTTCTACTTACCAGCTATAGTGCTTTAGAGCAGCCACAACCGAAGACAGAAATTAGACCAAACCCCAAACTTCTACACAAGACTGTCTTGTAAAGGTACCTTTTGCCCAGTCAGGCAACTCACTGTTGCCTTTCCCTGGGTGCTTATTTACCTCAAGAGCTACAAGACTATAGGAAGTGGCATGTTTTGTCCACAAAGAATTATCAAAACCAGAAGATACTCCTTCATAAGATACTGCAGTATGTGTACGGCGTTCCATTTTCAGCAGGACTAACTTCTCCTCTGGCAGGAATAAGTATAAAGAGGGGTTTTTGTTGTTGGGGTTTTTTTTGTTTGATTGGTTGTTGTTTTTTTTTTTTAAATACAGGGCTTTTTTGTAGGACTTCTTGCACAGACTCTTGGTGGAACAAAACTGTATTTCCTATCCATTAGGGGTTTTTTTAGCTTTGCAAGATTGAAGTTTAAGGAGATTTTTGCCAAGAATATGTCATATCTCCACAGAAAGGTTAATACATTTCTGCAAGATTTTTCAGTCACCAGTAACACTATCCTTGGGGAGTTCATGGGTACTCTATCATACACAGACTGTATTTTTCTTCAATAACTGCCAAAAAAAACAATAGTTATCAACAAACATGTTAAGTTTTGAAACACCTTTCATTCTATTGATAGAAAAATTTAGAGGTTTTATGAGATCTCTGAGCACTCTGAAATATATTTTAGGAGTTCAGACTAAATTTGAGAAGATGAGATTAAAAAACTAGAAAGCTATCCTAAACTTTGGAAAGTAAACATTAAAACTTGTGCCATGAAGATCCAAACTTGTAAGACTTCCACATTTAGCATCCTATTTCCTCTCAGTACATTTTCAAGTATAATTCAGACAGGCCAATTTATAAAGTTACCCCCAAAAGAACAAAGAGCAATTACTTACTAACAACCACAACTAAGAACTCGTACTAAGAACTTGTATTTAGGTATATGCTTTTAAAACTTGCACATTCCCCAAGCTCAGACTTCCTGCATTAGCATCACCTGCAGAGTGTGCCATGCGCTTTCATCCTCCTGACTCCCTGAGCCAACCTTCACTCTCCAGAAGGCTTCCTGCTCCTCTGCCTCCTCCCAGTCACAGAACTCCTCATTTGCAGTTGGCAAGAAAGGCCAGAGCACACAATACACCATACTTACCTGGACAACACCTTGCAACTTTTGTTAGCACTATAACTAACTCTTCTTGCAAGTCACTTGTCCCTGTAAGCACTCTAGTGAGACTACCAGGCAACAAGACTGTACTGTGAGTCTGTAGTAAACAGCAGACTATGCTCATAGAGACTCCTATTAGGAAGTGCATAGGAGTCTCCTATGCATTTCCGAAAGCGCTCTCTGCAGGTCACATGAAGACACCTGCACTTGTCTTAGAGATATCCTGAGCTGGGACACAGGTGGCATCTAAGCTACAACTTCCACACTTTCCTAATGATGTGCAACTCAAACAAAAAATCAAAATAGATATTAGTACCCTTTAATACCTCTGTGATCCAGAACATCATTAATCATCATTAGAATTATACAATTCTCTACAAACAGACCACAATAGCTCTCCTGGCGCCCAAGGCCGTGAACAGTTTCACTGTTATTGAGCAGTGATGTTGGAATTAAAACACCAGCAGATTAATTTCTAGCTCAGATGACAGTAAATACCACTAACAAGAACAGGAAATATGTTCATAAAAAACTGGACATGAAGGGGCTTGCTAATTAACTGCCCACAGCCTTCTGCCATAGAGTTCTTCATGCTTCTGTTCTCTAAGCCTGGGAGAAGTATCCTCTTCCATATATAAAGAGCTGATCCAGAAGCAGTGAAGGATCTTAGAAACTGACAAATACAGATCTGAGATACGAAACTATCTCAACCATGCAGAAACCACAAGGACAAAGCCTTAAGAGAACTTATACCTAAGCATGTTAAGACTCAGTGACCAACAAGGCAATAGCTTTCTGTCCAATAGAACACAAAAGATGTCAGACCTCAGTTAAAATAATTCAGCCTTCACAGGAAGCAAGGAGACTGAATTCCCGAGTGTTAGGAATCAGACAGTATTCACCATTCACAGCTGTGACATCATTTGCTGAGAATATCTAGTGATATTTTCAAGAACTGGAACACCACATATGATCTTGGCTTACAGCTGAAGTATTTCACACAGCCTTCCTCCACAAACTAAATGCAGCATCTCAAGCCAAGCCACAAAGCCAATTGGCAATTCTGCAGAACACAGAGGGTGTTAATGCACATCTTCACCTACTCCATCAAGAAACCCTGTGTTTGTAGGTCACCCATGCACATTCCACTGCCTAGCAAAGAGGCATCCATCAGCCAATACTCAGAGGGAACAGGAAACTCCTCCAAAGGATCACCCTGAAAATCCCCAAGCCACATGCCAGAGGTTCACATGTTAACAGCTATCACTTGACAACTGGATGACTTACATGTTTAAGCTGTCCCTGTTCCCTGTGCATGCAGAGTTAGGATCTCATCAATAACACCAGTAAAGACAAGACTCCTTTTTTCTTTCCTGGCATTAAGACACTTGTGCATTAACATGACATTGTAACTAACTGAGTAGGCAGAATTTTCTATAACAATGAGGTCACATACAAAAATTTAAACCTACTAACAAAATGCATGCTTTTTCTTGAAGTACCTTTTATGGACTCCTCAGCAGGGACAGATTTTCTACAGTCTCTGAACTACAGATTGCAGGTCCGTTGCTTTCTTTTCTTCCTCATGGCAAGGAGAACAGCACAGCCAAGACTGGCAGCAACTTGCCAGACTCAAGCTGCCATTATATACCTGCACACCAGAACTGCAGCCTAATACTGCACGGCATTTTTAAAGCCTAAAAACCAGGTTTAACTTCCATTAGGAGCAAGACTCCTCAGGGAAACTGAATTATGGCCCTGAGAGCATAAGGGTATCAACTGATGAAGTCCCTAACAGTACAACAGTTGTGCTGAGGGCAGCATCAAGTCTGTCAGCACTACTAAGTGGTTATTAAGAGCACACCAGCCACCTCAGTGAAGGTTTTGATGGCGTTTCCTTGCACACACTTACCAACTCCCCTACTTGTTCACATCTAATGAGGTTAGAATTTCCTGACAAATTTTCAGTACCTATAAAGTATAGAGCCTCTCCAAGGTCTAAGGTGAGATGCATCAGCTGTGCAAGCACTGAAGTCTGGCACAAGTTGACTTTCAGATTTCAGAAAAATTGTTCAAAACAAGGGCATGAACTAAATTTTGTTGAACCTCCAAATTTAAAGATTTAACTAAAAAAAACCCAAAAGCCACCAATTCAGAAAGACTCAAACTCAAGAAAGAGACACACTACAGGTGTTAAAATTATGAGTTGCAGGTACAAAGAATTAAATTAAGCTATTTCATGCCTTGTGCCCTTGGAGTGATCTAGGTCAGGAAACAACAAACTTTATTAAAAGTAACCTTCTGCGGGCACTTCACAAAAAATAACATGGACAGACAGACATATCTGAAAGAGAAAACTGGCACCTTCAGAGGAAGTTGTTTACAGTAAGTGTTCATAGAGCACAAGTCACAGTATGGGATGACATACTTCAAGAGTAAATTAAGTGATTGTGCAGAGAGAGAAGAGACCGCAAAGAAAAAAGCCTATCTTAAGATTAATGCCTATGAACATGCAACCCTTTTTTTATTACAGCAATCAACAAGTAACTAGCTAACAAAAATTTTAACAGATACTACACCACATTCAATTTCCAAGTGATAAATTTGATAGAACATCTCAATTTGAACTGTCAAAAACTTAGGCAACTCTTTCCTGCAAGACAGACTTTGAGAAGCCATCTGCAGCCTATGCTCAAAAAGGTTGTTTTAAGCTTATACATCCACATACATTTGTGCAGATCTTTATTCTCCTCTTTAACAGAGTGGTTGCAGGTGGCTCTATAATGCACCTGCAGAAGTGCAACACAACCGAAGAGCTGAGTGCAGAAATGCCTCCATCTTGTATATTCCGGGGGACACAAAAATCAACTGCCTTATTCGCTATTAAGGACAATTCTTTCAGTAAAGACCAATTAGCAGGAATACTCATGGAGGTAAGTATTATAACATGGGGCTGGGGGAAGAGTTGTTTCATCATAATGATCTCATAGTATTTCCTGATAAATTAAAGAGGTGCTGCCTGAATGCATCCAGTAGCCATTTACATCTGCATCATTCCTTTCAGAGCAGTAAGGCATATCTAAATACAGACTAGGCAATGGTAGTTCCTTCCCCTCTTTTCAACAGAGGGCCACTACAGAATTTAGGGAGGTATCTGTCAAATTTGTCACTGCAAAGTTAAGATCCTTCTTCGGGAAAAGGGAGAGGCAGGACAGGTGAGTTCCACGTTAACCTTTCCAGCTCACTCAAGTTCTGAAGCCAATGCCAAGTGGCACAAGTTGCATTTCAGATGTTGAAACTTCAGAGTCTCCACTTTAGTGCAAAGTAGTTATACTTAAATTGTTCCTTCCTGCCTCCCACAACATGGTCACTGAAGACCACTTAAATTCATCATCTTTTCTGTGTGCTGAAATTCTAAATTTTAAGCACTACAAAGAAAAGATTTTCCTACTGTTCTGAGTATCACATAGTTTCCTAGAACTTTAGGAACTTTAAGTATTTTCACTTTAAATCTAGCCAGCAGTCCACCCCAACATTTATTTATTTATAACTTAATGTGTAGCAAAACCAGTAAGGAGTCCCAGAACTCCAAAACAAAACCCATGAGATAAGGACTTATGTGTGATAAAGCTTCTAAAGCAGGAGTATCTCCAAGGTTGTAGAATAACAAGACTCATGATTTCTACAGTCTTATCTGTTAGAAATTGCCACCTTTTGTTAAGCACTAAAACCTATCTAATATAGTGAAGTATAAGAAAAGAAAAGGACATTTATACCAGAAGGTAAAATTATTTAAATATATTCACTTTGAACCAGAAGATTTTTGCTCACAAAAGGATCGTAAAGATGAAAAGTAAACCCACCATGCACGATACTTAATTATGCATTCAAAAGCCTTCACTTCCACTAAGCAGTACATCCTGAAAAGCCTTTTAAAAAGGTGACATAAGCGTTCAACAGACATGGAGAAAGTCTTGCTTAGCAGGCTGTCTTCCTATACATGCCGTTAAGAACAGAAGATGTATGCAAAAAGACAGTAGAACAGAACACAAAATGCAACAGTATGAGCTCATAAACCCCATTAACTCTACTTTAGAACATGTGGTACCCCTACAACAAAAAACAGAATTAAGAACACACTGAATTAAAAACCAAATGACACTTATTAAGAGACATACGCTGTAAAGATATATAATGACGTTACTTTTTTCATCAAGAAAAACCTCGCTGTAACTCCAGAATTGCAGGCTTTGACAGTGTAAGTGACTTGAAACCTTTACAGTCCACCTTTCACCTTGATGCACTGTTCAACAGCTGTCAGCACAACCCAGGGTCTATTTGCAGGGATATGCTATAAAGCACATAATCGAAACAATTCAGTTTAAAAGCATCATTCCCCACTTGTGGATGGAAAGGAGTGGGAGCTTAAAATAAGCAAACACAGTTACAACTCAACACCATGAAGCATTACCTTCCAGTGCAGCCAAGATGATGACATCAAGCCAACAGTGTGCACTTTGGGGAAAGGATAAATGAAAGGGCCAAGACCTTGAGTCACTAGTCAGTTCATTCAAGACAATCACAGGAAAACAACTTCTCAAACCAAAATAATTATGCTGTTACAAAAAGCAGAATAGAAGTCTGTTTATGGAAAAGCACGTGACATGCAAGAAGCCTATTTTGATCACTGTGCAGTTGTTAGCAGCTATTCTTCATAAAGCACTCGTCTCAGTTTTGTTTCTCAAAGCAGTACTTTGGTTTCATTTAAGGTGCATGCAAAGCATAATACAGGCAAGTTGGCACATCCTAATGAATTTAAAGAAAAATCTTCCTCCTCTTAACCAGATCTTATGCCTTTACATTATTTAAGTTACAGAAGTATTTGTGTTATAGAAGTTTACATGTAGTAGCAGTATGTTAACTTATCTTGTTCGGAACACACAGTAGCACCTCCAGTGAAAAAAAAAAAGTTTGCTGGATACATTAGGAAAAGCAGACATGAAGCAAAGTAAGGCTAGATATATT
>VZTL01017661.1:188-10188 GCA_013400535.1 Scopus umbretta
AAAAAAAAGGGGGGAGTCTATGCACATGACCATTCACATCTTGCATGTCTGATTATTTTTATTTCTGTGCCAACATCGAACAAAAAGATTTCCCAGAAATGGGCTTCCACAGTTATAAAATGTCACCAGCAGAAAAGAATCACATTCCCTTCAACTGGAGGCACATTCTCTTTGAGAGGACGGAGAAAGACTGTAAACATTATTGATCATAATGCATAGGCACCCAAGGTTGAAGCATGTTGCTTGACAAATCGATCTGCATTTGTTTTAACCAAGTCACCCTTCCTTAACCACTGCAATGAAATGACAATGAAATCAAGAATTATTTATTGAGATGTGCAGTGTTATTCACAGGCAGCTCAACTGTGCCCTGTCTCCAGTCCGAACTCTGAACACTCCAATTACCTTCTGCGGGGCTGTTGGCCTGCAGCAGAATGATACAATGAATAAAGATAAGGGCATGTTGCATTCTTTAAAAATTCTTTGGCAACTAAAACTTGTCTCACTTTTCTGACATTCTTCCCCAACCCCCCAAGAAAAGAACAACAACAACAAAAATCATTAAGAGATATGGTTTAAGTTATGTTGGTTTTTACTTCTGACTTCTAAGTTTTTAGAATGGTTGCTCTGCAATGACTTGTTTGGCAATTTACTCCCATTTTACCTTTCATTGCCACTGCAAGAACAAATTGACTTCAAGAACAAATACCGGCGTTGTTAAAATATACTGGAAAAAAAACAATAAAACTCCACCCATAAGTCCATATATGTTTTTTTTAAGCTATAAGAATATTTGAGGGCTTTGAAACATAGAAGTCAATTAATATGGTAGATTATTTGATGCCCCACATGCCAGAGCTTTGGAAGAAGTCACCAGGCACCTACAATGCTTCATATCATGTGTACTGAACTCTTATTAGGAAGAGAGATTCAGTAAATTTAACAATACACCCTGTTATCTCCATACTATTTTCACCTGGTAATTTAGACTTTGATTTTCAAAATCATGTCATTACCCAGACGTCTCATCAAGTGCTGTTTCAAATCACTAACACATAAAAAGATAGAAAGAGCTTCTGAAATTCAAGTTCTTAAAATTCATTCTAAAGTATAATAGGAGATAAAATAGAAGAATGCCACCACAGGGAATTGTATTCTTCCGTTTCATATTCTTGTTTCGTAACATCTCATGGATATTACTGGCTTTCAAATCAAACATAATGATTAGTGTTTTTCTTAGATATCAAGGTGCTAAGCATGCAGTTGAAAACGACCTTCAGCTTTTATAAGGAGGTATTTTTCATCTGCTTATCTGAAAGCAATAGATCTTAAAGGTAAATTCCAAAGATCCAAAATCAGTGGACAACAAGCCTTTCCACACTTCCAACTTATTTCAGAGAATCCGTTTTAGGGGCAAGGCACCATTTTTGAGCCTGGGGCACTACTGACCCAATTTTCTGCTTTGCAAGAAGATTGCTAGCCCAGCAATGGGATGTGGTAGCATAGATCTTCCCATATGAAACCAGAGCTGTGGTGGTACAAAACTGCGAGGTGCCAAACCCATGATCTCAGTGCTGCAGCCCAGCAATTACAAGGACACGGAGTCAGCTACAACTTTGTCCCTTCTTATTAACCAGCTACAGCTAGAAGTGTGGGGAGCACAGCTCAGCCCATCACTACCACTTTCACTCACTAGCTTCTGCCCCAGGGTTTGCACAGATTCGTATGTGAGGTATTTATATTTTGTGCTATATCATTCTGCAGTGGAAGATTCTGGCAGAATAGGCAGATATAGAGAGTAAGATTTTCAATCTATGATTTTTTTCCACGACTTTCAAGTCCAGATTCATCAAGATATTGGATCTTGGTGGATCTTGGAGCAAGCTGCTCCAAGCACTCTATTTCAAGGTGTGTTAATAGTTTACCTAAATAAAAAACTCTGGGAAGCCAATTTAGTTTCTTCATCTTTTGCACTACATTTCTTGATATTGGGCAGTAAACTAAAATTCCATTAATAGCATTTTGTTTAACATGAAAAATTCTGTCAGAACATTCTGACTGAATTAGGCAGCATATCTTCCTAACCTTCTTATCTCTAAGAATTAACTTTTTAAAGTCTAAAATGGAAGTACTTACTGCAGGTCTCCAGTTTCTTTGAAACAACACAAAGCTAGGGAATTCCTTTAAACAAACATATATTTCAAATAGAATGAGATTAACGCCTTGTCTACATATAGCATGTGTTTATATTTTTCTTTTGAGAAAATCAGTCAAAATTTTATGGGTATTAGCACAGAGTCAGGGGACCAGATGTTGAGTTCAGGTTTTGAACTCAAGAGAAAGTTTGTGGTTAAAGCCAAGGATGCCATTTGAAATTAAATTTCAAAGTCTCGAATCTGTTAACAATGCTCACCCAAATACTACTTCTCATATCTTTTGGCAATTATGGGACTATAATCTGTGCTATTAACAAATAGTGATGCAATTGTTTAACCCCAGTCAGCAACTNTGATTTGGAGTTCCTGTAATACAGCAGGTTGCCAATCTTTAGAAGACTATACAGAGATGTAAAAAAAATTGCAACGAAGTAGATAGGATCAACGTGAACAAATGTTATTGTTGGAAATACTGGCACTTTGCCAGGTGGGAGTAGAGTTTTGAGAGGGAAATATCAATGTACATGGCAGAAAAGTAAGTTATTTGCAATTAAAAATCATGGAAAATGTATACTTTTAATTTAATTCTCAGATTGACCTGTACACCTAGATTCATTTATTTAATAAAACAAGGCCACAGCAGAAGCATTTCCCAACAGCCTGTCCCTTACAATGGATCTGTTTACTTTAGATTCACTGATGATTACATTCAGCTGTACTATCTGTTTGAGAGCTTTTAACTTTGAATGCTGCAGTAAGTGTCAATCTTTATATCACTGAAGGACAATTAGGCAAACCATGTAATTGTATTGTCACTTATTAATTTCAAGCTCCAATGTCATAAATTATATGCCTTAATTAATACCACATGTCAATCACAATCTGCAACTTTGAAAGGATAAAGAGGTTAACAGAATACATAATTAAAAGAAAACAGTGAATAATGGCATGGCTGAACAGTTTATAAAATTAAGCAAGAAAACTGGTGCTGTGTCAGCATGTAGGAGCCAAGACAAAAATAGAGGGGTTGACAAAACACACACAAGAATTAAGAAGTCATAAAATGAAGGAAATTTTTAGCTCATAAGGTTTTATTCCATTACCAAATCAAATATCTGGCAGAAAGTTATTTGAAAAGAATCACAGAATAAGTCACTATTTCCTTCTGTCCCATGCCACACTGGATTAATAAATAAGCATGTTTATTTGCACAAATTTATAAGTATAAATGGCTCATTTCAGCAGAATCTTCTCATACTGGAATAGCTTTACCATCAAAAAGAATTGGCAATGCTGGCTCAACACACAGGCATGACAGAGTTGGCAAAATGTGTCAGTTAGATTCCCTTTTTTGATACAAGAAATGAAGGCATAGCTGAAGGTCACTGCTCCTAGAGGGCTCGCATCGGTAAGTACTGTCCTGGAAGGTCATCTGCCACTGGGAAAGAAATTGTAGTAGTCCTCCAGCCCCACTTACTGAAAACAAGGATCAAAAGGAATCCAAGCAACAGGTAGTAAAATTGGTTCAGACTGAAAGTGTCTCAAACATGCATATGGTGTCAGGCAGATGGAAGGAGTAAGCAGGCAAACAATAATTCCTGTGATGGAGAATGAGGACACAAAGGAATATGCAGTAACAAGGAGCAACTGCGTATACAGCATCGGTCACTTTCAAGTGCTGCAAAGCATTATCTCTGTCTACAGACTTTGGGACATTTCCTAAAGAGGAAAAGAATACATGGTTAGGAGTATTGTTTTTAAGCTATTAACACGTGTTCAAACTGTGTCTGTACTAGCTGGAATTCGAGATTCTGTAATGAGTAAAAGTGAGATGGACAGTTATTCAAACAGAATAAAGAATATTTCTGTTTTCTCCACCACTTATATTCTTCTATTAGAGACTAAAAGAAGAAAACAAACAGACAAATATTCAGGGGCTAATATTCAAGGTCTCCTAGAGGTACTTTAAACAGGCACTCACCTCCCACAAGTAAGTCAACGTTTTACTCTTCAGCTGGGTAAACTCCAAGAAACAGGAAGACAGGAGCCCATCCATCTGATTTCCCTTTCAAAGCACCCACAGGCAGGTTTCTAAAACCCATAAGCTTCTCCTTACCCCTTCCCACCCACACAGCACCCAAAAGAAAGCAAAAGACACAGCACACCCAGCAGTGGCAGGGTGCTTTCCCATGGACTGCGGTACATGGACTTCTGACACCAGCCGCACGTGAAGGATATTAATTTTCATCTATTTTCCCAACAAGCTGAAGCATGCTTTTCTCATCCCTCTTGAAGAAGAGAAATTTGTCTCTCTCTGAGCCATCTGAGGGACTGATGACATGGCATGGCACCATGTAGGCTTGCAGCCACAGTATAGGGCAGACTCTATTACCCAGCCAAGGAGAAGAGTTAGCAGAGGCCCCTTGTTTTGGCACATACCAAAGCAAGATTCGTTATAAGCTCTTCTCTACTTTTAGGGCCTGAAGAACTCAGCTGGGGTTAATTTAAGGTATTAGGGCTGCAGCAAAACTGGCAGAAAGCACCTGCAGAATGGCGAGAGCAAAACCTAATAAAGCATGTATGTCATGCTCCCAAGCTGGACCTATAGCAACAGTGTGGGTGCAGTCACTCCTGGCATTCCTCCTTCTTTTTCCAGCATGAGATTGCCATGGCCAGGCAGGTGCAGGGGCCTAGGCGGACAGTGCTACCTTCCCACCTTTCACGGTCATCCAAAGTAAATGCAACCACCCAATCCCATCCCATCACTACCCTAGTCCTTTAGTTTTCTGTTCCTCAGTTTACCCTCATTTCAACAGCTTGCAAAAAGCAGCACCAGAGACACTTGCAAACTCTGTTGACATGTTGAGATAGCAAGAATAATTTTATTCCAACCTGTAATCATTGCATCCCCCAGGCAACTGATCTGGGACAGCCCCAAAGGTGTGTCCTGATGTGTGATGACACAGGACTTCAGGAAGTGACAGAAGTGGAAGAAGCTTGTCAGTACCTCATAATTTCTGACATAATTTTTTTGTTTTCCTGAGCAGCTCCACTATGTAAATAATATATCCTACTTTAAATATAACTAGCTGTGTTTCCAGGCAGATATTTGTTTCTGTGTGCAGCTTCATGTTCTCATCTTTTAAATTTTATCCCTGTTTCTCCTGTTTCTTTCCTTCTCTCTAGCTTAAAAATTTGTTTTCCAGTATGTAAAACATACTGGATCTGAGGTTTGAGACTTCTTTCATACACATACCATATGTCAAGATTTCTACAACTACTTATATTTGTGATCATAAATATTTTCATTTCACAATCTATCAGAAAAATAGGGTACACTTTACTACTAGAAGCAATAACTGTAAGTGGCTTTAGTGGTTTGAATTTTCTCATACTATACAAATTTTTTAAAAAAACCTTCTTTATGTTACGAACACCACTGCTGCAACATGTATATCTGACACACAATTTTATTTTATTGATACGATATATTCTTTCTTGTACAGTACTCACAGTGATGCCATAAAGTATTTTAATCACTGGCAGAGAGATCTTCACTCAGATACTTTTCCCCCTTCTGCAGCTACTTTGCATCAAAAGATTGAGACATTAACATAATAATAACTAAATTACAGTTCAAAAAACAGATTCCTTGGTAAACTCAATCCTGGAGGGTACTGGAAACATCTTCTGAAGCACTGAATACTTCCAACTTTTATCAGTCAGTGAGAAGTGCAGGTGCTCTGCAGCTTGCAGAATTGATCTCTTCCATATTATCAGTTACCAACTGTTATTTAATACATATTGTATTGTATGAAAAAGAGCTATTTTCACTGTTCATTGTGGTGAGAACCATTAAGGAGATTTACTTGTCAGACTTCACACATCATTAAATCCCTTCTGTATGCAAAAAAAAAAAAAAAAAAACCACCACCTAGAAGGTACATTACATTGTCCCACCAAAAATTGTTGTATCTGCTTTCTGCATTAGCTATCAAAGTAATGTTCTCATTCTTTTCAAGTATCATTATAACAGGATTTTGCATTAGGAAACAATGAAAACTGCAACATTACTTCATGAATAACTCCAGCCCTGTCCTCAAAGGTGCTGAACTACAGTTCTGCTCAAGTAATTGAAAGAAGTCTTCAGCAACCCAGGGATTACCTACCTAATCTGCTGCACCCAGTTAGAAACAGCTGTTTGCATCTCCTATTCTTTTGTTCCTCATCAGATGAACCTCTTTCTCACATTAGGTGCATGTGTAACTGTGCAGGCCTGTAGCTTTCCCTTTTTGTTCACAAGAAGGGAGATGTGTACAAGAAATGCACAATGCAAGAGCCAAGAAAAGTTAGAGCTAAGTCCATGCCCTCCCTCCGCTCAGGTGGTTTGGCACGCCAATGCAGCTATTCCTCTCCTGCTGCTGTTTGTGGGTGTGCTCCTCCACCTGGCCTTGGCCTGCGTCCAGCCCATGGGAGTTTGCAGCATGCATGCCAGAGCAGGCAAGAGCAAAGCACACAGGGTATGCTTCCTTTGAGAGTCCCATCTTAGAGCCTCCAAACCCTAAAAATGCAAGCTGGAAACTCTGCTGGTCCTTTCCTCAGGACAATTCATTGCTTGCCCCCCTGCCAAACTTTAGAGATGCAGTTCAGCACAAAAACCCCTGCAGCTCGCTTTCTTATGATTCAGAGACGTCCTGGTCAAGCCTCCCTCCTTCCAGCATCTCTGCACCGGAGCTCCAGGAACCAGGGAGGGAGATCCCCTGCTTCTAATTCCCAGCTGGACAATGCTGGGAGCTCTCACAAGGATCAGACACTCCATGCACCAGCTGGCACTCTCCTGGATGGATTTGATACATGCTGGTGGCAGCCCAAAAAAATTTTCCTCAATAATCAGGCCCTACCTGAGAGCTGAACAGGGCAGTTGTGTGTGCGTCGTTGTCCTTACAGGGCACCCACTTACGTATAGCTCCCTTTCCAGGTGCTAGGAAAACCACCTGACTTTACATCACTTCAGTGGTAAAGAATGCAATCCCAAAAGACAGCAACAAGAAGACAAGCAAAACCAACCCCCCAAATAGTTATTTTTACAATCCCTTGATTTCTAATAAAAGCTCATGATTTTGAAGGTCCAACTCAGTTATATGGTATGCAGTGCAGGTTTCAGACTGTGCTCAGAATCACAGTATCTGAGTGCCTTCTGGCAATCTAACTAACATCTGTCATGGCTTTTTTTTTCTGCTTATGGTCTGTATCCTTTGTCTACCTCCCTCCTTACAGGGCAGATGTGGAATGTTTCACTAAAGTTTTTATTAAAGGTTAGCGTTATATGAGTTTGTGTATGAGTATGGAATGAGACTAGAAAACAAATATAGCAATTTTATTTACAGAAGTAGAAAATAGAAATATATACCTTTACAGACACATTCCATACATACAAACTACCTTCACAAAATCATAGTGGGGGAGGGCCTTAACAGACAGACTTGGAGGAAAATGGTGACTTGTTCCATTGAGGAAAAATCTCATTAGCACTGCTTTACTGTGCTTTGGGGAAATGCAGTGTGAAGGGAATACTAGAATTAACCCATGTGCACCTGGGAGGATGCAGTATCCTTCTTAAGTGCTGTGCATCAGTATCACATCTGCTAAAGCATTCTCACAGTAGCACCATCATTTAATACTACCTGCAAATGTCAGGGTGATACCATTGTTGTAATTCTTACAATGATTCTCTTTGGTTTCAGAACTCCCTACTCAGTCCTTACTCAAGCTGAACTTCCCTTGAAGTTGGTAAGAATACAAAGACCAATGGGGGGGTGTGTGGAAGAACGCTTGGAAATTTCAGAATCTGGTGAGCTAATTTATTTGACACCGACATATTTTTATTTTCTCACTATTTCTTTTTCATTTGCCTACTACTGTTTTGAAAAACAGCAGCAGCCTACCCATTTTACAAATCACAACGTCAGAAATAGCAGCCATTATCCACAGGCTACATTTCTGCAGTCGTTTTGCCAGGGACTGCACATGCTTCCCTTAGGAGATTCTCTTCTTCATACTTGATCTGTTGTCTCCCTGTTGAAAATATCACTGACACCGCTGAGGCTAACAAGGTCAAGTGCTTTGAGATGGAAGCCTTTTGTACTGATGAACAGCTGAAGGGTGCGACATATGTTTTAGGACCCTAGCAGCTGGCTCAGTGAGAGCCTCTTGGGTCTCTTTTAATGATAAATCCAGGCCCTGCTACTTCATCTCAGCATGGAAATAGCAGCATGTTAACATTCATCCAAACTCTTGTGTCTGTCATTAACTCAGTCCTTCTACTGTAGTTACATGGCAGAGCACAGCTGACATATCACCTGTCCTCCCACCTCGCAGAACAGTAGGGCAGGTTATGCATCAGTGCAGCATTTAAATGCCATTTGACTGAAAACTACTGATTACTCCACATGTTTTATGTCTCTGTTTTTTTTTCTTTAATCTTCCTGAATGCCAGCTGATCGCAGTTGTTTCTTTCTCTTGTTATTTTCTGTACTCTAGAAATGTATAAATACGTGTGTGTGTGTGTATCTGTAAAGCTTTATAACCGATGATTAAAAATTGTGTCAGTCATACATACAATAAAGATAAAACAAGCATATCTGCAATTGTCTCTGCAGGAACAAATCAGCTCATGGCTGCACAAGACCCCGAAGGTCACAACCTCCATTGAGCCACGCTCAGAGGAATGAAAGAGAATAACAAATTCAGCAATAAATGCTTTCTTTAGTAAAAAGTTTTGAAGCCACTGGTCAGGAGGGAGTGAATTTTCCCAGTTCTCCTCCTCTAGCAGTCTTCAGTCCTCAACTTTATCCTTTAACAAGTACTTTGGGATCCTTGAGAGTGAAAGGTGCTATATAAATGAGAGATGTATTAATAAAATCCCCAACTGCAGTTCAGCTGCAAATGGGAGCTCCTCCAGCTCAAGGCTGGAGTAATTCTGCTAGGCAACCACAGATGGTGTGACAGATGATCTCAGCAGCCCATCCTTCTATGTTTTTTTTTTTAGTTAAATTAAAACAAAAAAAATTATAAAGCTATCTTGGCATGCTACAGATTTCAAGGGCCTTAAGTTCATCTTCAGAGCTAGCTTTGGTCCCTTTACTGCTATTCCTTGTCAGAAAGTTTTATACCTGAATCCAGCTGGGGAAAGAATGTGTATGCTAGACATTTGCTTCCACCTTGCCACAAATGGCAGGGGAGGGAGAGAGGTGAAAGCCTGGGATAAATGAATCTCTCTTGTTGAGAACAGAAGCCGACTTGTCATCCAAGAAGTTCAAAACTTCAGGGTTTCTGGTTCTGTCCCAGCTAGCTGAATATCCAGTCAGCCCATAACAGGTTTTCTTTGAGGTGCTGACTTTTTCTGAGCACTATGAACACTGATGCCTGTACTTAAGTTAAATGATAAACCCCCAGAAACTGAGGAAAATTGACATAATGCAGAGACAGGAAGAAAAAATGAAAAGGATACATGAACACAGTGTGGAGGTAACCTGCTATTAGACCTGCCAAATAAAAAGTTCTGGTCATTGGGAATTGGCTTTTGACCCCTGTAAAACCACTGTAATCTTGGTACAGTGTAGTCATACCAGAGCACAATAATAACAATTGCTCAAATCCCAGTAGTTTTAACTAGCTGTTACTTATAGATGTTAACTGCTCCTGAGGTGTTTTGGTCTTTTTTTTCCTCAGCTTTATGGCCTAAAATAAGACTCACTGCAGAACCCTAGAAAAGTACAAAAGTTAGGATTTTTGCACACAGTTGCTAATGGAACAGACTGTGATAGCAAGCCATTTGTAATATA
>VZTL01017661.1:15188-31248 GCA_013400535.1 Scopus umbretta
AATCAGGCATCTTTTTATATTTCAAATCCATATTTATTTGCTGTTTAGAAAATGTGCATGTACACCAGCTCTGCTGCTTTGGCGAACCACCTCTTTGTACCAACTGGGGTCTGTCCTCTAAATCTAACCCAGCCAAGTCTCTCATCGATGTTGGAAGGGGTTGTGCTTCATTAAGGCTCGAACAACTCATCTTCTGTTACCTCTTTTTTACTCAAGAAATTTCTCCTGGTTTGTCTTCCACTGTCTCACCACAACAAGAAGATGCTGGGTAATTTTAACTCCTTCGATGAGATCTTGAATCAAAGTGATTCTCAGATAATCAAGGCACATTTACAACACTCAATCGTCTACACGTGTTCAAGCGTGCCAACAGATCTGTGTCTGCATTCCTTCTATGAATTTTCTGACTGAAATTCATTTTAACGACAGAAAAATTCAGAAGTAGGAAAAAATCAGTGTAAAACTGTAGATCCCTGACAAATACAGTAGCTGCCAGTACCAAGTGTCAGGCCTAACTTCTGAATGCCTCAAACTAAGTGTTATGTTATAATTATGGAAAGTTCCTGATTATAATAGCTCATTATTATTCTGCCAGTCATTAAAAGAGGATCGGTATTTCACAACTTAAAAATATTACCATGAGAAAACTGTGATGTCAGAAATTTTCTACTTAAAAAAATGTTTGTTTGTAACACTGTATTTCTTTCTCTGTCTGTTCAAATAAGGAAATCAAGTAGGTTTTGTCACGGCAAATAAAAGTTCTGATTTCTTTCCTACAACTACTGTTGGCATGAATCTTACCTAGATATTTCAAGTCTATTACATCCAAGCATTAGCTAATATAAATCTTCTTTTTTTCATTTTTATTTAAAAACACACCCACATATCAGACTGGATGTATTTAAGTTTAAACGATTTAAAAGCCAAGCCACAAAGTACTGAAAACACAAAAATTCAAATTCAGACCTTGTCGGTCTTTGAAGAAAACAACTAGTTGCTAAAAATCTAATTATGCAATTGCAACCTCAGCTACAAGCTGCTTCTTAGTAGAACTGAGACTCTTTCTCAGCAGAAACTAGACCCTTTAGTCCAGTTCTCCCGTTGCTTATTAAGAAAGCTAGGACTCTACTAGACACAACATTGTCAAAAAAGGAGGGAGTCCATATCAGAAAATTCAACAGATAAATGGCTCAAGAGGAGATAGGAAAAATCAGACCTATACTCTGTATAGTGCTTTATCTTATAGTATATAATTCTTTATCATTTTTAAAGAGTTCATTTTACCATGGAATGGCAAAAGGCAAAATGTAAAATTTCACTGGAAACAAAAATAAAAACATAAGGAAAGAAAGAAAAAAAATCTTCTGCAACTCTTGCTCAAACACAGGTTGTAAGGTTCAAGACTGAAAACCAAGTAAGGATATTCTTGTGGCTAACTTCAGATATTGGATTAAGAGTTGAATAGAGTTCAAAATCTCTCTCCACCGCAAATTACATGTGGGAAATTATGGCCTGATAGTCCAAAAATATCCCTGTGCTTAAAGAAGTACCTGCAACACATTGGCTGTGTGACTGATGTTGGAATTTGTGAGATCATACGCTTACGCTGGTCAGGTACTTCTGCAAATTTTACCAGTGTTTGTTTGCATATGTACTTATGCAGAGTGCATCTGTGTTTAAGCTCGGATGAGGAACGTGATTTTGAACAAAATCTCCTGTCTGTCCACTCACCATGCATCTGCCTGCATCCTGGAGCACTCCCTGAACACA
This sequence comes from Scopus umbretta, assembly GCA_013400535.1. NCBI lineage: Eukaryota > Metazoa > Chordata > Aves > Pelecaniformes > Scopidae > Scopus > Scopus umbretta. The sequence continues at coordinate 16,959 of VZTL01017661.1, forward strand.
TGAATGAGGCCCCTTTCAGGTGAAACTAAGCTGCAAGACATGCTCCAGGAGGGCAACTGATGGCAGTCTAAATGCAAATAGGATTTCAGCCCATGGGACTGTGTCCAGAGTGAAAATCCATCAAATGTATATAGTACAGACATGAAGTCCTCAGCACAAACTGTTTCACGCTACAGATACCAGTTCACACTACTTGTTACCATAACATCATATCCATTTCTATAACAGGACTTAAAAGCCTAATGAAGGATCTCAGTTTAGGAAGTCACAGCATACACAATCTAAAGCCAGACAGGATCTGAGAAAGAGGCGTTCCTTTGTCCCTCTTTCCTAATAGGTTTCTTTGGTAGGTACTCCCAGAGCACAACTAACATACGCCAAGATCAGACTGCCCAAAATACATTGGCAGTTGTTTCTTTCTTCCAAAACAGCAGCAAAAGAGATGTCCTTCCTTCTACTCTAAAGTAGTGGTTGGAGCAATAACCCAGAAGACAAATCCTTCTTTGTGTGGTTTAAATCCTTAACCCTCCCATCCATATATTGTGTTCTATATACCAACCTGTAGGTATGGGCATCAGCCATCTTTTCTGTTTAATGTGTTCTACTTTACAGAGTATGGCTGAAGAATATTGAGAAGAAAGAGGAAGAAAGGAAGAAACCCATAAGTTCAAAGAGCAGCATTTGATTAGTGACAAAGGGAGACCTAGGTTTTCACTTTGTTTTCTGGAATGTTTATGAATTTTATATGAGAGGTTCACTGGATAAGTAACGCATCAAAAACTATCAGTAAGATTCACAAACTCCTCTCCCCTTCAACAAAGCAGGGGATGTATGAAGCAATGATATCAAACTACTTTTCGTTCTCCTTTACTGATCTGGTGAATCTTGAGTAGATTTCAGCATTAGCCTGCAACCTAATAGCAGTACAACATAATGCTGTTGGATTTAGGCTATTTTTTCTGGGAGAAGGGGGCTGTTGTTTGAATTCCAGGAGGAGTCAAAATCTTCTCTCACCTACACATCTGATAGCTTCTTCAGAGACCACAAGTAAGTGGATGCTGCATAATTAGAGCCTCCTCAATACTAGCTTGGGACACAGCTAGGAGGGTCAGGGAGACCCAGAAACTTAGCTGTATTCTGGGTCCCAGTTTAAACACAGCCTTTGTTTACACCACCACAGACTATAAACCTGTATTTAAATTTCTGGCTGAAAGGTTGTTTGGTGGCAGCTTTCACTGAAAACATGTCACACTTACAAGAGCCGTGAGTTGCTCCCTTGTTAACTCAGCATACTTCCAATTTATTTTTCATCGACTGCTACATCCCTAAATATTTCCTTTTAATATACCATCTCAGAATTTACACAGCGAGCTTCCCCATGCTGCATGGCTGAGAGGAAGTGCATACTGTGATGATTGCAGCTCGTCCATGATGAAAAATATCTATCATTATATGCTGCCCCCCTACTTCTTGTGTACAATTATAATAGCTACACTTTGGCGCAATCAGATGCTTTTTATAAAGAACTTCCATATAATCAAGAAAGAAAGAAAAAAAATATATCTGTACAAAAACACTGCCAAGGACTTGATCCTGTAGAAACTGCCAGGCTGTTGAAGAGTGCTCTCTGCGCATGTGAGCTCTTTGCCAATGAAGAGCCCTGAGTAGGCGTCAGAAAGAACTCTGCACCTAGAAGAATGAGACCACAGACTGGTACATCGTTGAGACTTCCTGGCAGCTCAGTAGGTTAAATCACATGTGTCTATTTGGGACATTGCTCTGGCAAAGGCCAGAGTTTCAATTGTGGAAGGTAAAAATGTACATTGAAGCAATGAGAAAATGAACATGGTAAAGAATTAAAATTTGAAACACCTACAAGAGTCTTTAATTAACTGTACGATGGACAAAAGCATTACTGAAAGAAGACAGCAGAAAGAGGTAACTCTGAAACCCATCAAATTGAGTGGAGAAAGGGAACCCTCTGCATGCCTGAGCCAAATCCCACTGAATCTGCATGAGTCCAAAATGTCTGTGGCTAAATCAGCTGGGAGATGCTGCTCTCCTACTGCACCCTTTTATAAAACTGTCTGTTGGACTACACACAGGCTCTACACAGAAGAAAATTGCAGGACTCACACTGTTTTCTCTTGCCTCACAAAACTGCTGTTTTAAATATAAACACATTCTACTCAAAATATAAAGGCTATTCTTTGTCAATTTTTTTTAACATCCAACATAATTCAAGATTAATTTGCAAAGTATCCCAGGCAACAAGAATCTGTGTTTTTTTTTTGTGGATAAAAAGTTTTATCAAAAAAAGAAAAAAAAAGATGACATACAGCTCTAGAGTATATCTTTTTAGAAAAAAAAGGATGGGTTTCAAATGGGACTGGAATGAAATTTGATGAACATCCTCTATTTCTCTCTCTTTTTCCTTGCCCACAGCATTTAAAGGCAGCAGGGGCATTGTGACAACACAGACAGCTAATTGCAAGGAAATGGATGTCTGATGCCATTAACACTACCCACTTTCCTTGGACATTTAAAATAAAAACAAAACACGCCACTAGGCACACAGTTCTCTCCCTGGGGTAGAGATGAGAGAGCGCCTGAACTACATGTGATAGATGTTAAGTCAGATTGCTTAATGCACTACTGGAGGGAACTCAGATACACCTAAATGAGGATAGTATTTGAACCTATGTAAGACAAAACAGAATAGTTGCATCCTGCAGAGTATATGTTCAGTCTTAATTTTAGGAAACAACTATAAAACTCCACCACTTGTACCCACTAAAGTTGTCATTTAAGTATTCTAAGTAATTACAAATAATATTATCTCTAAAGCAAAATGACAAATAACCTACTGTACTTAGACCATATAGGAGAAATTCCCCATATGAACACGTACATGTACAGAGAAATAGAAACAAGTATTTTAGGGGAAAAAAAAAAAAAAGTTGTCTGAAGAGTAAGCATTTGTCTTAGACCTGAAAGTAGGAAAAGTAATGCCTGATGATCATTCATTTGGCATTAGTAGCAGGGGAAATGATACACAGCCGTTCCTTATTTCATTAGATGTACATACAGAGGCATTACTCAAATGCAGAGTCAGATGAAGACTAGGAAGAGAAAAAAAATTTAAATTACTGAAAAACTTGTTCAAAATCTCAGGGATGCTTGATGCCATCTAATCATAAATGATGGATTTAAACTACTTTACAAATTCAGTGAATATATTTGTTTTGAAAATACACCTGCAAAATATCATCTTGGTCCAATTTTGAAGAGTCTTATATTAAACCTACAAAAATGTTTGGAAATACCAATAGATTAGTAATTATAGTGGCACTGTTAAGCACTGTTATAATTCTTGACTAACATCTGCAGCTTTACTAGCATTCAACTTGAAATAATACCTTCATCATAACTTACTTTCTTGTTTTAATACAGCATGCATTGTTTTAAATGCTTATTTTCACACAGTGAAACATGACCTTGACTAGATTAAACTGTGTCATTTTGAATAACTTGTTTCCCCTCTATTTTAGTTAAAAACAACAGCTTGTCTGTATTATTGCTGGAAGTCAGAATTTGAAGTTATGATATATAAACACAGAAGATCATATTGTTATTGAATGAGACTTTTGCCAATAAGTTGCTCTACAATTCACTACATTTCCTTGTTTAGAGGAAAATCAGGTACCTACTATTTACAATTTGGGCTGCAACCTGAATTCACTGAAATCAGTGGGAGATTTTCCTATTAATTTTGGTAGCAGAAGGATTTGACCATTAACATAATAAAACAGGTAATGTAAAAAAAAAAATCCCAGCTCCAATCACTACTGGGTTAGCAGTCTGCAATTAATTTCTACTGTCTCAAGTTGCTGGATAAAATTAAACACCTACAAATCTAGTTATGAAACATATATAAAGTTAAAACAGATAATAATTAAAAGTCTAACCTAACAAGATATTAAATTACTATTTGATGCATAAACAAATCTTAATAAGTAGCCATTAATTTAACACAGTGATTGCCTAGAAAAAGTAGATAATATTTTTATAGCCAAAGTCTTTTTCAGTTTAACTTTGTACTTATGTTGTGCCTTTCGTAGCATATCTCAGAAATGATCTCAGCAGTAAATTGCTTGTGCTTGTCTGTTGATTGCAACGTGAAGAAGCTGGTTGGGCCAGCAGCTGAAGGACTCTATTTATATACCTGGCTGGTTAGATTAAATGGACCTGCAAGAAGAACCAGCCCCATCAGAGCTTCTTCAATGGCTTCCATCTTGACCTTGAATCTGACCTTTGCTATGGTCCACTTCCATCTCCATAAAAATGAGCTAAAGGTTAGATTGTCATCTCTTTGCTCTTTTGATGTTTTCCCAAGTTTGATGATATATTCCTAGAGCTGACTAAAACAGAGTAATTATCACACTTCCCTGCGAATCATAGGAAAAGAGTTTGCAGTGCATAAGTGAATGGTTGTATGTAATTCCTCACAATGCTGAACTGACATTGTTATTCAAATCAGAAAATGCTGATTACTAAGGTAACAGAGGGAAAGATGTTCCCACCACAGAATGAAATGAAAGGTCAAACAGCTTAAGGGGATCAAATGAATAAAATATGCAAGATAAGCAACTTCAGTATTTACATGGCTCTGATCTTGAACAGAGGTTCTTCCATCTGCATCCACTCTCATTGTGAAGGTGGCATACACAATGAATGACCAATTTGCTGGTTTAGATACAGTGTATTAGCTTACTGGAAGTGATAATGAGAATTTCACTGCTTATGAATGTCGGTGTTTTTCAAATTTATCAAGGTGAGGACTTGATTTATCAATGAGTGTTCCCTTTTGACTCTTTTTGAAGTTAATTCAATAAAATGTGCACAGGTCCTAGTACATATGTCTCAAGTAATTATATTTTCTCTGTAAGATGGGAAAAGATGTTTTTATTTAATGAAACTTTTTATTGCTAGAGAGAGATAAAATAAACTTGGTATAAATTTCAAATAAATTCTGTAAAGGAAATGTAACATATCAGCCTTGTGTCTGAGTAGATTACTTCTCTTTTATGTTAAACATAATCTTTTAGAATTGTTATTTTTCTGGGTACAGCCACTATAGACAGAACTGTACAGCCCCATTCCTTTTCTGAGCTATGCACATCCATTAACTATTTAGTTTGAGAGCCAGGGTGTGTTTGGGGTTTAAATGAGAACACATTATTTTAATATCCTGACTAGGATCCCTTCATTCTGGCACTCTTGGATTACAAGATAGCCTCACAAGAACGGAAGGCATGGGGCTGAATCCCTTCACAGAGAAGATCAGGAGTGCTGAAGGTGAGGTGAGAGCTTCACCACTTTCAGCCCACCTGTCCTTCGACTAAACCCTCTGCAAATCCCCAGCAGGGCAGCAGCAGAATGAGAGGCCCTGTGCTGTGCTGCAGCCTACACAGAAAACACTGTTGCCTCCTTGCAGAGTCTCCATTTCTCTTTTGGGAGGATAAGACCAAAAAATGAAATTTGCTTCCCCCCTTCTACTTTTGTATTTGGCTTCTCCCTTTCTATGATTGTATTTGGCACATACTGCTAAACAAATGTAACTTTCCTCAATCCATTTCCCTTTTGTAGTTTGCTTCCTTCACTTACGCTTTTACATGTATAATTTACACCAAAGCTTTTTAGGTCCTGGACTTCTATGAGAGCTCTGAAGCACCTTTTCAGTCTCCAACTATTAGCCTTAACACATATTGCACCATCACCTAGAGGCCTCAGCTAGGATTCAGTCCTTCACAGCCAGCCTCAACTTTAGCTAATCGTTTGGTGCTCTCTCATGCAGGCTGGAAAGAGAGTTTCAGCAAAGGTCCTCTCCAACATCTTAGTTAGTAGAAACCCACCAGCAAGATGCTTTCTTAAGAGATCACTCCAGCTTTGAGGAAAGATTACTAATCTGTAGGCTCTGCCTCATTGCCTATCCTTGTTTCTGACAATTGCATGATGAAATGAAAGTCCTGTGTAGTAGCAGCCAGTGTCTATAGTACACTGAAAGCTATCAAATTATTTGAATTTCTATGCAAAGCTGTATGATCGTCATTTACCATAATGAAGAGGAGAACATGATAGCAAGTTTGAGACAGCTCAGTTCATGGAAGTAGGCTGATTCACCACCGGAGTATCACAGCTTTAAGATAAAATCCCCCAGTCGGTCCTATTTACCATGCAGTTTCTTTAACTAGCAGAAGAGATCTGTTCAACTAGTAAGACAGTTTCCTTTTGCATCTACACTAAAAGCAGGGCAGCTACTTAATTAAAAGAAGGTTAAAGCTCTCATGAGCTTGAAGTGGACTTTTTTAAGCCTGGAGTGACCAGCACTTGCAATATTTTTGTTCTCAGTAAGTTTTTGTTGTGGTCATCCCATGTCAATGAGATTCAGTAGCTGTAAAAGTCAACCTGGTAACTTTTGATTAGACTTAGAAATACCGTGATCAACTTTCTTACTGTCTGCAGATCTGAATACCATGAATATGAACCTAAAAATTTTTGATATCTTTTCGGTATCTTTTCTCAGCATTTAAGAAACTTGAGACTGACTGACTAGCTTAAGTTTGTTTATTGTAGTCATAACAAATCATAAAAAAAACAGGTTCCAAGAAAAAGCTGTTAGCAGTATAAGATATATCAAGTGGTGTTACTCTCAGAGACTTGGCCTAGAAACAGTGTTGACAGGACGTGTCTATATCAGCAATGGGCAATAGAGTGGAGTCAAAAGCAACAGCAATGACAATGTGCTTGGGTCATTGGTGCTGAGGTATAACTTATACCAAAGGCAGTTCTAGCAACAGGTGCCAAGTATTAGATAGATTTTTTTAAATTTTTTTTTTCAAAATTTATATGGGTCCTTAGTATGTTTAAGTTTTAAATCTCACCACTAGACAGTTTCAGGTGATGGTTATACTCTCGCAAATAGAATATGGGGCTGGGGACAAAGTCTGACTGCAATAAATATTATAGAGATTATTTGCTTTGCAGATCTTTCTGCTGCTCAGAATCCCTACTATAAATTTGATTCCTTGTGTCAAAAGACAACTCTCTAATTTATTCAGATTTTTTTAACTACTCACTGATTTGAGCATGTTTGAAAAGCAAATTTCAGAGCCATCTGCATGAATAATTGTTGTACCAGATGAAACTGTTGGTATAGAAAGTGCTCCTACATCTGCCCAATCGTGTACAAGGAAAAGGACTACCCGCTACATCAGACGAGTCACAGTCACTGCTCCAGCAAGTGATGGTACCTTGATTTGTTCATTGCTTCTATGTGGCAAACAAATAATGGATAGATTTTTTGCATTCTCAGATAATTTCTGAGAAGGATTAATGAGTAAGAAGAGCAAAAGGAACAAAGGCCAAGGATGATAAGTAAAACACCCAGTCTACTTGGACTTAGCAGCACATTTTTAATCATAAAAACAATTCAATTACTCATTAGGACTTCAAAAAAAGTATTTAATTAGAGATTCCTGGATCAAATTTGGGTTGCCTCAGCAGAAAGTATGTTATTCTACTCTTCCATAGATTACTTGCAGGAGGAGTTAAACAATGGTAGCATTGTGGTACAATGGCCTACTTGTCACTTGTCAAGGAAAAGATGCTCATTGTTGACTTCTGTACTGTTTGCCATTAGATAAATAGGCATACAAACTTCTGGCTATTTGGACCTTGCAATCTTTCATCCCCAAGAGAAAACCATTGATCTTTTTCATCAGAACACACATCAAAAACTGGCAGCAAAATACCCATGATTCCTGGTATTATATTCCCTTGGACTCTCTGTGCGAAGAGAGAGATTGATTTTTACTTTTTAGGGTGGATTTGCTCTTAAATTAGGCTTTTTTGCAGCATTTCATTCTGTAAAGTTACAGTAATGGGGGAAAGTAGAACAGCAATGATAATTAGATGGAACAAATAGATTTACCACCACCACCACCATTCACGATTTTGAGAGGAATTCCAAGCAAGTAAAACTTCTCTGGGTCCAAAAGCTACCCAAAAGCTACAGGGCATTTGGCTTTACTATAATGATAAACACTACCAAATGCCCTGTGTCTGTGATACTTTTGTGACTTAATCCACCCACTGAAAATACTGAATGGAATCTTGCCTCATGGGAGGAGAAATCAATAGATCCCCAGGTGCCCGAAGGGAGAAGGGAAAGGTGTGCAGCCATCAGGTGTAGCCTCCGGGCTAGCTGGGGGTGCACAGGGCACATGCATGCACACACACTGCCTTACCATTACCCGCTGGCCAGTCTCCAAAAAAAGCAAGGCTTGCTCAGCACAAGGCACGGGAGAATGACTATTCACACATGTTTACAGAAACAGCTGTGAGGGGAAGGCATGAGTTTATAGCAGCGTCAAATACACGTGTTGGCTGTCATACCCTAATACTACTGTTCTGTCAAGAAAAGAAAAGGAAGACAGAGAATCAGTCCTCACATGGTTGTTTTACATACATCTGACTAAAGAAAAATGATCTTACTGAGCAATCTTGCTGAAACATTTTGCTGATTTTGAAAGGCCTCCCTTTTAGTATTCTGACTTGGTTAAACAAAAAAGATTGGTTTTAATTAGTATCTGAACAAGTTAATAACTCTGCTATTACCATCACTTCATCCAAAGAGACTAAACAACTTTTTGTGATTTTTTAACTTCCCCTGTTACAAGAAAACCAAAGTTTCATCACTACAATCTGCATCAGATTTAGGAAAAAAAAAAAAAAGAAGAAAACCAAAGCCAAAATAAATGATCTGATATGGCTTCAACCTGATAATATTTTCATGACTCTTTCAAATCTTGGTTTAAACATATTAAAATAGCAACATTTGATGCTGTAATCAAGTTTATTTACATAAATTAAGTTCTTAATAACAAAGAACATCCTTGACATATTGAGAAAATTTTAACCTTGCATTTTGTAAATTTTTTACTCAATTCCAGCTGCAAAATACTTTCGGTATGGAAAGAAATGTGATCTTTGATCTCTATCCCAGCTCGCGCTTCTGAACCAACTTTCAGCAGTGTAAAAGAAAGCAAGCAAGTGAGAAATAAAATGATACCACAAATCAAACTGCTATGGGATTGGAGGGCAGGGTATGTTCACAGATTACTCTCTCTCAGTTTGAATAAGTTCATTTCTGCATGTGTTCCCCAGATGTTTTATTATAAACCTGGTGTTGATAACTGTGCTAGCCAAGAATTATCATTACTATTATTGAACTGTGAAGAAATGGATTTTATGGAATGTGCAATAAAGCTGGATTTTTTTTCTTTCTGTTTTTAAGATAATCTTTAATATGGGGTCAGGATTCCTTTATATCTGTGATTTCACTGTGCTTTATTGCCTGGATACTTAGTAAAGCCTGCTATTGCTAAAGCACAAAGTCTTTTATCAGAAGAACTAAAGAATTTAAGGTTATTTAATACAGATTTTTAACATATTGATAATATGCTAATTTGGAAGAGAAAATTAGGTGTGGCAGCCTGACCTGCAGTCCACAGGAAACAATTTCTCAGTGAAAGGTCTGATCAGCTAGGGTCAATTTTCACATCAGGAGTGGATTCCCACAAATGTCATTGCTGAAATTCTCCAAAATTCATAACTCCTTTTATATAACAGGGCAACTCTAATGGACCAATGTCAGCTCGAAGTAAGAAAAAGAGGTGGGAACAGCTTAAAATTGTTGCTTGTAAAACACTAGCAGCTTTCCCTGCTTAAAAGTTCAGTGCTTTTTTGAGTGTGCTTGTTTGCAATGAGCAGTCCAGGGACAAATACCTGCTGCAAGCAACATCCTTTTACACTCGTCTCTTGTGCTGCATTTGCATGTGAACGGCCTGGAGAAGGTAGTGCAGAGTCCTTGCAGTTCCCTTTGCACCTAGAGGCTAGCTAGCACAGGGAGAAGGGGGTGGCACAACAATGTCTGCCCCTGTTCCTGCTGCTGTGGGGGAAAACAAGCAGAGAGAGGAGACAGACAGAGGCTCACTGATTTGAGGAGTTTCTCAGAGGTGTGCTGGAGAGTGCAATGGACTTGAGCAGGCACATCTCAGTTTTAGGATGATAAAGCTTAAAAAGATCCGGCGAAATGGAAAAATTGCCTCTCCTCACTCCAGAACGTAAGGAATTATTTGTACTAAAAGAGTGGGGGATAAATTAAAAACATTTTAAAATTCTGGCTGCACATCAGTGTGGATGACTTGGTCTTCTCAAGCATAAAAATGGAAGTAAACAGAATAAAGGCCAAAAATAAAAAGTGTAGGTATCACTGAATCCAATTTTTGTATTCAGCACTTGCATAACTTGATCCACCAAGTCCTGAAAGTATTTGAAATGATTGTGAGAGGGCATGAACTGATAAGCATTATACAGCTACGAATAAACACCAAGGAAAAGCAGCAGTATCATTGTTACAACCTGCACAAGATCCAAAATTTGCTTTTGAACCCTTACACTGGCACAGCGTCTGTAGTTCCCATACCAGCAGTGATGACCTGTCAGTTTTAGTAGAAACACTCACATTCTAACTGACCAAGCGCCAGTGCTGAGGATTTGTTTGTTAAAGTTAATATCCTGGGCTTGTCTACACTGGAGAGCTGAAAGAACTCAGAAGCTCAGTGTGAAATTTCCTTGAGAATAAATTCCTTATTAAAACCATGAGAAAATGTGGCTTGCAACTGACTTGGGGACATTCAGTGTCTGTAATCCAACCTACAGTTTAAACTTGAAATAGCTTTTGACATCCTATAAGTACAGTTGTTCTTAAGGCAGCTGGAAAATACTTAAATATTCAAATAATTCTGTCATCTAAAGCATTGTTTATAGTCACCAGGATCACTTATGAATCCTATGAAATTATGGGATTTCTTTCTAATCTCCAATAACTCTGTCATTTGATTTTGTTTTATCTCCTCACACTGTATGTGTATTAGCTTTTTGGTATCCAGTGGCAACAACTTCCTAATAAATTGAATTCTGTGGCACTGTTTCAGACATGTTTTAAACAGCATGTTAAAGCAATTTTGGAATTCAGTGGTCTTAGAGGCACAGGCAAATGCTGCCTCTAATTCTGTGCAATAATTGCTGTATTCAAATGCTACCCAGGCCTTCAGTCACACCATGCATACTGGTCAGCCCAGCTCTGAATGACTAAAACTAAAATCTCACAACTCGATATGCTCATATATATGTCATAATTATATTTCCTGGTTTATAGCCTGACTGCCTGTATTAGTCCAGGCTTCACAAAACCTCTCAAAATTGAGGGAATAATTAGTTCATATGCAGTTATCTTGGAGAATCATCTTGCTATGACAGACGAAAATGCACATCACATTTATATATGTTTATGTATATCAACATGTCACCTACTTTTACACTATAAATAAGAAAGAGTTCTCAGTGAAAATAGACAGGAACTTGAGATTGAGATTCGCCATGATGTGTTATGCCATTACCTTTCTTGAACTCCACCTGTGCCATAATAGATCCCATTATGGAAATTCAGGTCCTGAATTACAGGATTTGTACTTTTATACACTTAGCTTTAAAACCCAATCAGTCTTCTAATGGCAGATATTATTTCCCTCTTTTGTAGGACATGATATTCTGGGGTCCTCCAAAACTTTGTGCTGGGAATCATAAGATTTTACTTCTTACACGCTCAAGATAAATAATTCTTTAGGCATCACTGACTGCTATACCCATCCTGGGGAGGTAAGCAAGGGCTGAAGATGTGCCTCTTCTTCTTGCCCTGTTTTTAAGATGCTGCAGGAGTTTTGGTGCAACTTCCCCAGGGTGCTCCTCTCCTGTTATTTAATATATCCTATGGATTTCCTTTTGTGTTCATCACAACTGGGGAACACCAGGCTGCACAGGCAGCAACCCAGTGGCTTCCTATTCAGACATGGCCTCAGAGTCCCATATGCAGTTGAAAAACAACTATCCCCAAATAAACCCAATGCAGGGAAATTCTGCTTATTCATTGCAGACAATTCTGTTTGAGTTTCAAAATGCATACATTGAAAATATAGCATTTTACCCTAAAATACTGAAAATTGATAAAGACTCCTAAAAAATTACACCTAGTTTTACAGAAAATCCCTGAAATTTCAGTGTCAGCTTGACATTGACTGCCTAGTGAAATGTGACTGACTTAAGCATAAACATCTTGACATTTTGAGAATTTACAACTTTAGTAAAGCCTTCAGCCTAAATCACAATTATTAGTACCTTTTCATAATAGTTAATACTGTTATCACATAAGCAGTCACAATGTCAAGATTCATCAACTATAACAAGAAACCAAGTACAGGGATGAGTCTTTCCTACTGGGTAGAAAACCTGCCAGAGTTCAAAGCTGTGTAACCTTTTTTAATGTTAAACTATTTGTAATCTAGCACTGGGTATTAAAATACAAAGCAGTATTTCAAAAACAAACAAACAAACAAACCCCAACCAAACTGCCAAAAAACTCAGAAATAGCTTTTCAAATGTCCAGCACTAATCCCTTGAAGTGATTGCAAAAATGCCAGCTGTCATGCAGACATCTAAATAACAACCATAGGCACATATCCTCTGTACCTTGCATCAGTGTATCAAAAATATAGTCACAAAGCCAAAATCTGGGCAAGCCGATAAAATTATATTCAAGTTCAGGTAAAGCAGATAAGAAAGAAGCAGTATCCCATATACAGGCTCTAGGTTTAGGCACTTCTGCACACATGCACATTTGTGCACACAAGTGGGAATAGATGCTAGAAAAGTAGGAGCTATCACCTGTGCAGAGCTGGTAAGTGCACATATGTGCAGACAGCCAGGAGGGAACCATAATCCAGTGGTCAGAAAGTATACGGTGTAGAAGAACAGCCACACCAGGTCAGATGCTCTGCCCATTTGTTCCTTCCTAGTTCACCCGCTTGGTACCCCTTGCTACAAGTTCAGTGAGACTAGTTAATACTCCGATCTATAATTAAGCTTGTATTTTTAAACAGTTTCATGACATCTATTAACACTTTTAGAAGAAATGGGCTATGTCTGCACATTAAAAATGGCATTTCAATAGTTTTGACTACTGATATTGCTGATTAACGTACTGGTATTTTAACAGGAAACTAGAGGTTTGTTATTATATTTGCAACTTCCTTGACTTCAGAAAAGCAAAATGAACAGCAAATACAGACAAAAATTGCTTAGGCAAATAGCTCTTTTTCAAGCTGAATTTGAGGCTTGTTGCTTTTACCACTCAACTGCCTACCGTAGATATATTTTCATATACTATACTGCCCACTGGTTATACACATTACACTTAATATAATGGATGTTATAATTTCATTGGTAAATATTGTACCTAAATCGTTTTCTGTTATATATAGTTTTGTCAGTCATTAATTTTGTAGTTATCTGGGAAAACACAGGCAGATATCAGCAAGGAAATCTGATGATAAAATATCCTTATTTTCTAGTGTGTTAGTATTTTGAAGCAAAATTTATACAAATGCTGCAGATGTTATTTCATTAATATGATCCTTATAAGAAAACTAAGCTGTTATGTTCAAAGATCCACGTATTATTCCATTACATAAATAGCTTTATTTTACATGGATTGTCTTTTATTTAAGACATGGTGGACATATTATTAATTTAATGGTTTAATCTCAGTTACTTTTTGATCTTCAGAGCATAATGAATGAATGCTGCAATCTAATTTTGGGGGGTTTGGTGGGGTTTTTTTGGTTTGTTTGGTTGGTTGGGTTTTTTTAATGTTTTGGTTCTTTGAAAATCATCTGCTTGACCACTTCTTTGAATCACCTATTTTTTGACAAATACTAAAAAAACCTTCCCCTATTCCCGATCTTTAATATCTTCCTTCTCGCAACAAGTCTTTTCCAAACTGAAGAGTTTTATTCTATTTAGTACTCTTTGCAGACAATTTTTTCCATGTCTTTTCTCATCTCTATTGCCTTTCCAGGTCTGTTCTCTAATTCTGCTATACCCATTTTGAATGAGCAGTGTTAGTCAACACAGCAACACAAGGACATTTTTGGTTTAGCTCCACTCCTTTCCCAAAAATTTCCTACAATTCTTTTTGCCTTTTTGACTGATTATGAGAATTGAACCATTTTTTTCAGTCCTGTCCATGCTGATTCCCATATTGCCTTCCTTAGTGCTGAGTTAAGAGTCCGGTACTGCATGCATACATAGGGGTATGCTGCCAGAGTTA
>VZTL01017667.1:0-18418 GCA_013400535.1 Scopus umbretta
TGATTCTATGATTCTATATACCATCTGCCTTTCCCTTCACTCCTGTTTCTGCTGTTGAGAGCAGGCAGTTTAGCAGAGACACATTACACTCTCAAATACTGTCCTAAGAAGTATCTGGGGGCTTGTGTTCCTTTCCTTGATGAGCACATTGAGAGGCATTCCTGGTGGTGAGAACACCTAGAGCCATATTCTTACTTCTAAAAAAACCCCAAGACTAAAGCCAAAATCACTGGCCTGCCTTTAGGAATACTAGAACCATTTGGAGGCAACATCTTTGATTAAATCTTGACTAGCAGAAATTTATAACTGTGTATGCATGTGGTTTTATGTGACTCTTCTGCCCAGAGCAGTAGACATTTCAGATGAATCAACATTTTTAGTACCCAAAACCACAGCAACACATTCTTTATGAATGTGGGGTCTAATAGCAATTACTCTGCCAAAAGTTGTGCCATGAGAACTGTGTCTGTAGTCAGCTTCTGGCCTAATTAATATTTAATCATTTATGGAGTGTGGAACAGTTCCAGTTAAAGTGCAGGCGAGAAAGCATAGCTGAGGGAATGTTTATTTGCTCTTGGTAGACGTATGTGAATTAGGTCTGCCAATGCTCTGAGACAGCAGATTTTACGCAAACTCTGATCCAAAAGTTTTCTGCCCATACTGCATCTTACCACCTCAGAACCAATAGCAATGTCCAGAGAGAAAGAACTGGGTAGGGAGAAATAAAAAAACAAGAATTAAGGGTCGATAGGTTGCATTGGGAAAAACTGCAATATTGCAATATATCTGTGTAAAAGAAACCAAAGACTGCAGAAGAATAAAATAGATCTGCAGAAGGCTGTTGAGAAATCAAAGGCTAAATACATATACTGGAATTAAAAATTGTGGGAAACATTGGTTGATGAAGTTGCTTAGGACAGTTCATTGAAATGTACCTAGATGTAACAGAAAGAATGGGTGGAATTAAAATGCAAACTAACTTTCAGGAAAACAACACTTGATTGCAGGATGGTCTCTTAAAAACCCTGGGAGTCTCAGTTTTGTGTTAAAGTTGAACAAATAGTAAACATTGTTGTTGTATGAATCAGTGGAATAAGTCTAATTTCAAGTCTGTTGAAAACAACAACAAAAATTCTGCTCCCTCAGTAAAAGTTTCCCATTGTTTTGAGGACAATTTTACCTTTTTCCATCAATTAAGTTTAGATGAATATCTGAATGAACTATAACTTACTTGAAAAATGTCAAAATGAAAAAAAAAATTGTCTTAAAAAAATACAAGTTCTAGAGTGAAGAAACTGTAAAATGCATGATCTTTCTTCTGGTGTACACAAGTGAGTTGTATTTATACTTTTTATTTACTCAGTTACCAAAGACTATTTCAACCCCTAATTTCTGTCAGGTCATCTTTAGACACCTAGGCAAAGCACTAGAAAATGCTCTATCAGAGGCAATCTGCAGTGACAGGAAAATCGATACACGGCTCTCATTGCTCTTTTCCAGCTTGCTGTAGCTTTTATATGCTACAAAGACAAGATTTTAGCACTGGGGTTGGCAGAATACACCTGACCTGATCCTTGCCTACTGTTGCACCCCTTTGCTAGTGTCTGTACTGCAGTCATGTCCTAGAGTCTTAGCAGTTTGTCCCAGTGTCTGCCTAGAGGTGCTGAGTGGTGATTTATGCCCTCAGAACAAGCACAGCCACTCCAGCCAGCAGATCTCATTTATCACCTCTTTCCTCTGCTTTCTTCAAAGGTTTCAGATAATGTTCACTTATATTAGCCAATTCTATGACCAGAATGTCAAAACTGAATGTCTCATTTTAGACACCTGTACCCATGCCTTAGAGATGTGACCTTGATTTACTGGCACAGCTTTCTGAGCCGGTTATTCTGAACATAGGGTGGTTCTGCTGCTCACACCCTGCCTGGGTATCAGCACTGCTCGCACTCACTCAGTGGTTCCTGATGGAGGATGGCCACGCAGCTCATTTCATCCCTTGGAGCAAGCAACACTTGGTACCATTGCTTCTTTCAGATGTCTTGATTTGCTGTTATTGTGCTATGAAGTTATTTTGGCTGGAAAAATGATTAGTAAAGAGTCAACTAGCCTGCTTAGCTACTCTGTTACGCTAGTTTTATGGAGATATGAGCCAGTTTTGTTTGGGTTTTTTTCAGCAAAGAAGGAGCAAACCAAGCCTGTGATGATATGTAAATTACTTGGCACAACAGCAGATGCAGAGCACTCCCTGGGGCCCAGGGTAGTCAGACCTGCTGGCCAGACTTCAACACAACTTTCTTGAAGAGCTGAGGGCAGACCCACATGTCAGCGGCTAATGAGTCCTCCCTACCAGGGTGGCTGGAGGTGAGAAGGGAAAATACCCTACTGCAGCACAGAAAGGGTTTAACTGTTGTCAGTGAACACCAGACTGATATGCTGGGGAAAGCACACATTTCTTACCGCTTACAGAAGAGCTGTCTTTTCCAAGACAGCTTGATAAAAGCCAGGATCATTCAGGCAAGTAAAAAGCCTAAAACACCCTTTATCCTCATGCAAAGGAAGTCCAAGAGCTTTCTCAAACATACAGAGAAACACTACTTTGCTACAATTCTGGATTTCAGACAATCTAGACAAAATATGAGAGACATAGAAATCCAATATGCCAGCCAAAGATCTTCCCAATACATTTACAACTAAATACAGCTCTTAGGAGTGAAAAGATTCTGTTCTCCTTATTGGGTTTGGGTAGGTTTGGCCTTGGACTAATAGCTACTTCTGTAGATACGAACCAGTAATCTACCTTTTAAAATAAACTGGGCCAAGCACAGGCTCTGGTTGGTGTGGAATCATACATATTGGTTAATTTTAGGATGCCACTTGGCACTAGGTCCCTCCTAGCCTACGTCCTGGGACAAATACAGGAATACCACTGGTCAGGAACTGCTCTCTACTGACTGTGGAATGGAGCCACCCCATCTTAGGAGGAGAGAGGAGAAGAGAAAGCAATGCAGATATAAGCCATGTCCTGAGGACGGGAGCTAGCCATTTTTATTTGCTAATTTAAACACAACCCCTCAGCCCAGGATATTCACGTGACCAAAATGTTTTAGTTTGTCCTAGACTAGTTGTCTTCTGTTGAGTGTACAGAATTGATGCACCAGGTACATCAATTACTTCAATAATAAGTAGCTACCTAAAGCTTATTTGTTATTTTTGGTGGGGCTGTGAAGCCAAGTGAAAGGCTATGATTTTTTAGAGTCAAAGAAATAAGGCTTACCTTCTGCTTGAAGGTACATAGCAAAAATGTATAAAAATCTACATTCCAAGAAAAATCCTTTGACAAAATTATGAGATTTTTAACACAAGCTCCATTTACTTGTTCATGGACTTGAAGTTTTATAGGCAGAGTTATAAATTCATAGTAGTTTTCCTGAGTGCTGAGATTTTTCATTTGGGAATATGAGTGAAATGCAAGATGTTCAGAGTCACAATTCCCATTGTATATTCATAAGAAGGGCTCAGAGCAGTGACAGCATTTGCATACAAATATCCAAGATATCTATGTTTTCCATAAGTACGTAGTTGATTGGGTGTCTCTATTCTGCATTCAAATGTATTTTAATCTTGGCCAACCATTTCTATGACAAATTATTCCCTATGCCATTTGCTATTTCTGATCCAATTTTGAAACAAAATTATTGACTTTGTGCTGTGTATTAATAATAGATATGATGCAGTTTAGATGCAATCAAACATTTAAGCTAATATTAAAAGGAAATCAAGCAAAAAATCTGACAAAACATCTGGATAGTATGTCACAAAAGTGAGATACATTTAAGACCACAGGGAGTGTAATGGGCTAAGATGACGGTGGACTAAAGATATTATTTGGTTTTTCATGGTAGGAATTGTTCTTTTTAACTGATATTCCATAGTCTTTTACAACAGCCTCGGTTCTTTTCTTTCCAGTCAATCAGGGATGTGACAGACAATGTACTAGCTCCCTAGATAAGATTTGTTAATGATAACTGTCCTATATGTGTTGAAGCTTAGATGACCACTGGCATTGCAAAAGGACATATAATATTGAAAGAGCAAGAATTACTCAGGACATCTCCTGTCAGCGAGTCAGTTTATGTCCCGCAATCTGGACTGCCACTTTCGTTAATCCCAACCTAGAATGATTACATTCCTGGTATGAGTACTACAGTGTTGTAAAAGACCATGGAGTGCCATTTAAACACCAGTACCAATACCTTCTTGTCTCTAAAAGCCACCTGATGTCCTCAGTCCTCCAGCTTCCCGCAGCACAAGACTGTTCAGCCATAACCATGACTATAGTCCTAGGACAATATGTGCAGACACCTGGAGGATCATTCCCCATTGTAGAAGACAATGTAATGCATAGGAAAAAAACCCAAAACTCTTTCTGTCTGAGGGGGACAATTAATATCCAGTAAACTACTATCTGTCAAGACTGCTACATTTTTCAGCCTTAACCCTCATGCCAAGCAAAGCTTGCAACCAGGATAGTAAATTTCTCCTATAGATAGGAAGGGGGACTGGACTTATTTCTTTACTATGTTTTCCAGGGCCTTTTATGGCAGGGCTACATTTTCTTGATTGTGGAAATTTACTATAGGCTGAGGTTAGGGTTAGCAATCCAGGTGGCTAATGGATTCTGGGATATTTAATATCCCCCGATATACGAATAGGGTAGAGTCTATTTTTTAATATCCCCTGATATAGGGGGATATCCCCTATCTGTTTTTTAATATCCCTATCTCTTTTTTAATATCCCCCGATACAGGAAGAGGGTGGAATCTCTTTTTTCATTAGACATTATTTTTGTAAAGTTTTGTCTTTATTCCTTGGCAAGCTATGCGCCATTCCTCAGAGGCTGAGAAGGGGTTAAAAGAAATGCATAATTAAGGTAAATGAAAATCCAGCAATTGTTCAGATAAGACCACTGAAGGATAAAGCCACAACATGACTGAAATGGCTTTTTTATTATTACCTTGCTTGTTTTATTACTATCAAAGAATTAGTACAGTTAAAAATACAGGATTTTTGATGATCTGAGCCAAACTTCCTGTGTTGAAAATATACATAAATTTTATTTTATGTCTCAGAGCTGTAAAGATAATTTAAACACTTCAGGATACAGACTGATGCTTCATTATGTTTGTGAACATTTTCCTTATATTCAGTAAAATGCATTAATTTCTAAATCTGCAAATTTATCAAGGGTAAGAGTCATTCAGCAGTGCCTAATATATATCTTACTGGCTAATCTTTTTTATACTTGGCATCTCCTTGTTAACAAAGTAATAAAGTAATTTATCATGAAGTCCCATTTGGGTGAACAGAAATATTTTTATGTGCGTCTGTCACTGAAACTGATGAAATAGTCTATTGGAATGAACACAATTTTGCAAACATAAATGAAACAGACTTACAGGCAATTACAATACAGCTAATCTGAATAGACAATACATCTACACAAAAAATTCAGAGTAAATAACTTCTGTTCAGCTTGTGACTAATGTTAGCTTTTTCACTGTCAATCCAGCATGTTAAGGCAAACATTTGAAAAACTGGTATTAGAACAGATTGTTTGAATAATCTAAACTCATCCTGCAAAAAAAGCCAAAGTCAGGTAGACAAAGTGTCACCATGGTCTTGGATGATTTTAAGGCTGTGTTTAGACATGACCCATCCATACTGCCTCTAGACTTACAACTTTGGGGATATCCAGTGCAGACACCCAGGTACCAGATGTCAGTCAGCTCGGGGCAAGACACAGAGTTACTTGGTTTTCTCATGGGCAGGACCACACTAAGCATTAACTCAAGTTTGAAAGCAAGTTAGCTGCAAGATTACACTTTCCCATGTGAATTTATGAACTGAGGGCTCTATTAATTTATTCCTCTCCAAACGACACTCCATTTCACACCTGCAGGCATACCCTATATGCAAAAATGCACAACTCCCTAGGAAACTGCCTTACTGTTTTATAGCAGTCTCCAAAAGGAAAATTGCCATGGTATATATCTGTTTCTAATTATACGCTGGTTGCTTATAAATAGCTGTTTTGAACAGAGAACAATTAACTCCTTTCCCCCTCATTTCCAGCTGTGGAAAGTCACTGTAGTGCAGCAGACAGCCCACTGTATAGGAATAAAAGGATCTTATTCTAACTTCTACAAACCTGGTTGGTGACTAAGGAAAACAATTTTACCTGCATGTGACTCATTTTATTCCTCCACAAATGGAAATAGAGCCAGTCTTCCTTTTCTTACGGAATCTTTAAAAATCTTCCAATAACTGTTACATGCAAACAGGTTGTTCTGCACTATTTTTTATCAGTAGTCCATGTCTCTGTGGTAGAGAACTGGAAGGAAGCTCCTAAATCAATGAGTCCTGCTTGGATTGTATCATCATTGTATCATCTTTTCCAGAAGACAACTGAGCTCTATCTTGAAACTAGTTAGATGTTTACTATTGAAAGGCTCATTAATCACATGTAATAATGATGAAGAAACTTTTTATTTTTATTATTTTGAATCTAAATGCATTCCTGCTCAGTGTATATCCATTTGTGCGTTTGGTTTGGGATTTGTTCGGGGGGTGGGTTGTGGTTTGTTTTTTGGGTTTTTATTTTTCCTGTAATATTGTGCTTTGGTTTGAATATATCTTTATTATATGTGTTTATCCCTTAGCATGATTACGGATGGGCTTCTCATAATTCCTCTCAATGAAGCCTTCCTACCCCAGAGGACACCCTGCAGGGTGCCACATCTTCCTTCGGCACTGCTAAGGAGTGACAACAGGGGTGCACAGAACACCAGAGGCTCACAAAAGCCACAAAAAGCATTAATACTTCTCACAAAAGACGTTAGTATTTCTTTACCTCCATTGAGCAGACTAGTAGCCTGTGCTGGAAATATCTCTCCCAACATATCTTACAAACACCTTTACTTTTTTTTTTTTTGCGCCTACTTCTCTGTGGTAACTCAGAAGATACCTGTGCTCACATAACAGCCTTTCTCTGTCTCATTCAGCTGCAGCTGATAAATACCTTATTACTCCAGAAAATCTTCCTATGAGTCCTTAAGCACATGACCTTTCATTTTAGACACCACTAGCTTTAACCCCATTTCCATCACTGCAGTCCTCAACAGCATGCTGTTCTTCCTGACCTGTTGAATGACAATGCCTTCATGCTATCAGAAAGTTTTATCACCACATACTTGCTTTTGAGCTGTTGTGGTTTAACCCTGANAAGATCGTTAATGAAAATATTAATAAATGAATCTTAGGAGCAATTATTACGGATCCTCATTGTTACCTTTCTCTGGTGACTTACCCTCTGGAGAATACCATTTTCATTTCCTCTTTTAGCAGTTCTTTACCTACCTTAACCTTAGTTAAACTTACACATTACTCATGTTACATTTAGATCTCTTGTTCTTTGGCTTCACTACAATTTTCTTAATATACAATTCCTACTATATTAAATTTAAGAAATAATTTTATTTTTCAAAGAAAAGTCAGAATTGCTTGACAGAACTTAACTTTGACAAAAACATGTTGTATTTTTCTATTTACCTCTGTGTCTTTTGTAATTTTTTCCTTAAGAATTTGTTTCAAAGCTGTAAGGCCTAATCCATCCTTCAAACCTGACTTGGACTTCCAAATTTTAAGTGCCCAATGAATCAGTTTTGCTAAAAATGCCTACATTCACTACATGCAAGAGAGAAAAGCAGACATTTTAGAAATTCTTTAGAGAAGAGCCTCTTTGCATTACTACAGTGCTAGACCACAGGCCCTCTAAAAGTCTTCAAGTACCAATTAAAACTGTAAGAAAAGCTTTTATGAAATTTCATATAATTACTTTGGTTTTCCCGTTTTCATCATTCTTAAATCTGTATTGGCTTTATTTTTTTCCATAGTTTTCCCCCATGTGAGAGTGAAATTCATCTCAATTGTCCAAAATATATGTGTCCAGTACATGGCAGTGGTCCCAACTTCCCTTGCAGAGAAGAGAGAGACCACAGCCTCTCAAAAGTAGCCTACCATAAAGCACTGTTCAAGATAGGTGAGATGTATTACATTTGGCTATAACATATTTCTGTCCACTGACTACACAGGAAATTAGAGAATTATATTGAAATGAGATGCTTAAAGTTTAAACAGTTAAAGTTTTAAACAGTTGAAATTAGGCAAGATTAATTCCACCCTAAAGCTCATTTTCCTTCTTTATATTAGCTAGTGTTTTATCAAATCGACCACTTTTTCTTTTTTTTTACTACCACAGATGTCTCTTAAGTCCTTTTGTATTAGACCCTGGTCCTTCTTATTGTTATAACATTGTTCTATTTATTACTATCCAAGTAAATGTTATTTACCCATGCTTTTAGATTACTGTTGATAATAAAATAGGAGTGACCCTAATATTAACACATATATTAATCTATCTGTGTTCATACTGGTTCTCCCCTTGTTCTCTGCTTTGACTAATTTTCATTTTGTTTATTAACAACTTTGAATTATTTGTGTGCAAGTAGATTTGAGTGGTTTAGTACACTTCAGCAGTACTCCAGGGCTGTAGCTATGGTTTCTGTCAGAATTACAAAAAAGGTCAGATCAATAGGAAAGTATTGTAGGGATTCAAAAATCATGACTGAGGCTCAGAAAAACAACCAGTTTCTATATAAATTAAAGAGATTAATAAATACATGTTTTAAGATCTATTTGTCTTGTGGTTTTTAAGTCTTTGAGAATTGCATTCCAATGACTTTTATCTACAGCCTTATGGAAAATGTGAAATATTCATAAAAGCCAAAAAAAAAAAGTGAGAGAGAGAGACAGAGATAAAGGCAGTGGAGATGCTACAGAATAGCATGACTACAAAAGCTAAAGCTTTAAATCTCTTTCATGTTAAAACACTGAGTGATGGCAACCGTGTTTGAGAATATTGTTACTTCTTAATTTTCCCTAGCTCTTTTTGTGGATGACAATGTTTTCAAATAATCCTCTACATATTTCTGTGAGTTCTTAAAATCTCCAATAATCTCATTTTGATTTGTTTATGGCATACTACATTTCAGAGCACCTTAGTCCAGCTACTAGATCTTTCTCCACAAATAATGCTGTTTTCAGTTCTATTCTGAAGTAAATCTATTGTGTTGAGCTCTAGGTCTACTTGTCTGCTAGTGAGTTTGACACATTGACGCACCCTCTGAAAATCCCATTCAGATTCAGGGCTTCATGCAATTTTCATACATGCCTCAGCCTGTTAAACCTTTTCAGACTGCTGGAAACATGAATGTATCCAGGCTGGGTAAGGTAGGACGCCTTACTGCATTCCCTTTGTCTGTTTGTCCTAATCTAGGTGATTATCAAGAAAAGAAATCCTCAAGAATAACAAAAAATTGTTTGAAAAATGAGATACAATCATGGGTTCTCTACGAATGTAAAGAGAAAAATAACCCAACAGGTAGGTTAATAGGCACACATCTGTTCAGACAGGCACACAATGATGGATCAGCCTGGCAGCTTTTGAAGCAGTCTCTCATTAAAGATGTTAGTTGTTGTTATTATTATTATTGTTATTATTATTTGTGCTGCATAGCACTAGGAGCCTCCCACTGAGACCTCAGTACCATTGTGGTGAACTCAAGAACATAGTAAGAAAGTGCCACTGGCCTCAACACATTTCCAGCCTCAATGGTCGGAGGACAGCAAATAATTGCATTTATCCTGGTGTGGGCAGGGAGCGGAGACACCCAGAGATGAAATAACTTGCTCTACAGTTTGGCAAGGGTATCTGCGGTGGAGCCCATCTTGGAGTCACATCAACACTTGGAGGTGCTGATCTGCCAGTAGGACAGTCCTTCTTGCAAACTGTATCATGAGCCAGAAGTTTAACATTTTTTTCTTCTTTTCTTTGGGTTATTCAACCCTGCACAGTGATATATATGTGTGTTTGCTCCCAGAGAGTTAAATCTGGGTATTGGAGGAAGAACAAATGCTGTAAGCAGAATATGATGTTTCAGGGAGGAGTCACACTAAGGTAGCTGTACAGCTTCTGATAGCCCAGCCAGTGTGTGTATTCTTTCATAACGTTGTAATTGTGCTGTGTTGTATTTGTGTTGTTGAATTCTCAAAGACTTTCCAATAAGAGAGGTAATTTCCCTGACTTTTCTTTAAATTCTGAGCTGAATATCAGAGGTTTGTGGTATATGCAGCAGCTATGCCTGGAACAGATATCCCAAACTTTCAGCTCATGGAAAAAGCTAATTGTATTTCTTATTGGCATGTCACTGATATTTGTCTCTCCTTTTAGCATGTTGTTAGAGACTTCTGGAGAAAAGGAATGCTTCCCAAAGAAAGACAAATGAAGTAAGTTACCAAATTAGCTCATTTCAGATGCTTTTGTTCAAGTGACAGCTCAAAAGGACAGCAGGCTAAATGACTCAGAAGCGTGAGAAGAATATGAGTATGATTTATTATCCTGACACCCATTATATAATCTTTTTTTTTTTTGCTGTACCTCAGAAACTGCCTTATTAAATACATTTCCAAACATTTCAATATTTTTCTTTACTTAAATCTATTTTTAAGTAATTTCTTTTTCAACTTGTGAAGATTTATTTCTTGACAGATATCTGAGGAGAGTTCACAGGATTTTTATACACATCTTCATCATATTGCTGCATACACAGAAGAGGCACCTGGTTTATAATCACTGTTTTAATAGTTTTTGTCAACTTATGGCCCCTACCTTTTTTTAGATTCAAGCTCTTCTGGCAGGTTAGTATGCCTTTGATTCTCTCACATCTTTGTGTTTTGATTCAGGTTATCCCAGGTCTGGTGACTAGCATAGTTTTTAGTTTCCCTTTTCTCTCCCTGTCAAGGTCAGATTTTGGGAGCCGGGCTGGCAAAGCTGAGCAGCAGCATGCTATTTCCCCGTGCCTCTGCAGGCTGCAGGGGGTGCGGGCATAAAAAAAGCCATCAGAGCTGCCTATGAATGACAGACCCACATCTGAAACTCTTGATTTATCTGTGCTGTTTGAATTGAATCAGATGGGGCATCGATTTTATCTACAATTAAACAAGAAGCTGAGCTTAATAAGAGCACAAATGGAGACCACAGTGATGGCCTAGTGTAAAAGGTTGTGAAATAAGCCATTACAATCTTGACAATAGGCACAGAGATCAAAAAGTTAAATATCCTAATGGTCTATACCTTTAACCAGATAAAAGCCTATTCTATGCTTTGTATAAATGTTTCCTTTTCAGTCTAATTTATTGCACCATTGTTAAAAAGTTAAAGGGAACGAAAAATAGAGCATATGCAATGATACGATTGGTACTTTGCCGTTAATTGGGTAAGTGTGTTTTTGCTTATCTTCCATAATAATGGCTACAGTGGGTCAAACCCTCGGCTTTCCAGTAGCGGTCAAAAAGCCTACGGCACTGTATGGGAGCAGGACAAACATATATGGTATTTTTCTGATGATTCTCCCAGCCCACTAACATTTGTAGCTCAGGCATTTACTGAGCTGGGAGAGGTTTCTATGAAATTAGCAACTCTCGGTGTATTTTTCTTCTGTGAACTTTTCCAGCCTCTCCTTGAAGCCAGTAAGCTTTTACCATCAATAACTCATGGTGAAGAGTTCTGCCTCTCAACTGCAACACCACCTGCAAGAAAAGGCTGTTGTTTTGAGCCTAATTTCTGGCAGCCTCATCCAATGTACCTACTGCCATAATAAGGTGTTTTAGGGAGCTACAGTGGAAAAAACTCTGGTAATGGAATGCACCACTTCGTAGGAGGCTGTAAGCATTTTGTTAAGCCAGGTCCCAAATGAGAGCAAGTGAGCAAGTGAACTCCATCTCTTCATAAAAATGTCTGAAGAACATGAAAGTACAACTGTGCTAGTGAGGGGAAGGAGGTTTGCCTCCTGTGATCAGAACTGGTATGGGTAAATGTGATTCTAACACCTCTTCTGTTTTTTCTCCCAAGTTCAGTATGCCTCCAGCCTCATAGTTTGGGAAACCAGATACTGCAAGGATTGTTACATTTAAATAAGCATTTTAATACCTGTAGTAATGCTGCAGCTATGTCATAACCAGAAAAGATGAATTTTAATAATTTAGTAGTAAAGTTCACATTGTTGCCTCTGCAAGAATATTACATGTGGACTTACTTAGGGAAAAGGACAGGGAAAGAGGCTGAGGACAGTGGGTCTGTAGCTGTCTCACTGCTGCTCCATGCTCCATAGGTAACCCTCCCTCTGTAGGCAGCCTCCTTCCACTGGGCCACTTAGCAAGCTGGATCACAAGGCTGAACTTCCTGGTCATTAGTATCATACAGTTTTGGGTCAACAGGTTGACGATGGAGGAGATAGCCACCTGCAGCCCATGGAGGATCCCACGCTGGAGCAGGCGGATGCCTGAACAAAGCTGTGACCCTGTGGGAAGCCCATGCTAGAAATGGTTCCTGGCAGGACCTGTGGACCCGTGGAGAGAGCAGCCCACACCAGAGCAGGTTTGCTGGCAGGACCTGTAACCCCGTGGGTACCCACGCTGGAGCAGTCTGTTGCTGAAGGACTCCACCCCATGGAAGGGACCTGTGCTGGAGCAGTTCAGCAGCCTGTGGGAAGGAGCCACATTGGAGAAGTTCATGGAGGACTGTCTCCCACACTGTAGCAGGACAAGAATGTGAGGAGTCCTTCTTTGGGGAGGAAGCAGCAGCAGAGACAACTTAATGATGAACTGACCGCAACCCCCATTCCCCATCCTGCCATGCTGCTGGAGGGGAGGAGGTAGAGAAATCAGGAGTGAAGTTGAGCCTGGGAAGAAAGGAGGGGTGGGGGAAGGTGTTTTAAGATTTGCTTTTATTTCTCATTACCCTACTCAGTTTTGATTGGTAATAAATTAAACTGATTTCACCAAGTCAATTCTGTTTTGCGTGTGACAGTAATTGCTGCGTGATCTCCCTGTCCTTATCTCGACCCACAAGCTTTTCATTATATTTTCTCTCCCCTGTCCAGTTGAGAAGGGGAGTGATAGAGCAGCTTTGGTGGGCACTTGGCCTCCAGCCAGAGTCAACCCACCACACCCATGCAAAAATTTTTTCTGCAGAGTGGAGCTGCTGCTTTGACTTTCAAAATCCACAAGACAACCTCCAACAAGACCTAGAATAGGGGAAGCTTTGTCATACTTTTGTTTTTCATTAGAACAGTGTTTTTGTATAGAACTACAGATAACTACTTTTGCAAGGGAATTTATTCCCTGGCAGGCTGGGTAGTAGGGCAGTCGCTTCTGGCTTATATCCCAATTGCTTCATCACAGAACTGTAATGGTGTGAACACATCATGGTGAGGTTAAGCATGCGCAGTTTGCAAAATGCTCCAGTCGTGGCACCTTGCACTGCATATAAGACAGTGACTGTTGTTTCAACAAGCAGAATGAGAGACTTAATGCTTAAATATAGCTTTGATGGACAAAAAAACAGAAACGCTAGGTATCAGGCTTTGACAAGATATTTATACCAGCAAAACGTAGCAGCAAATTGCAAACTCAGTTCTCCAAACATCTACTTAAAAAAATATCTGCCCAAACTCTTGAGTCTCTTCTTTTTTATTAATTTCATGCAGTGTCTTCTGACAAACTCAGTTTTTAGCAGTCTCTTCAATGCATTGTGATGCATAAGGCACTGATTAAAACTCCTATAGTCATGCATGCTTGCTGTATCGGTAAGAAACTGGTTTCTCTTTCTTCCTTTTTTTTAAACTTCACATTTTCCATTGCAGGGAGATGACCAACGTGAATGAAAACCTAATGGTGGGCAAACAGCTGTAAGGAATTCAGTTTTTAATGTACCGCATCAAAGTCTGAGAGCAAGAATACAGATCCCTTTGGGGATGCTTGGTAGGCAAATCATTAGTCTAGTCCTGCAGGCTTACATGATTTGCTATGCATAATTGCAGATAACTAGATTTTTCTAAAGGTTAAGGACAATACTAGTATGTTAACAACACATTGAAACAGCTCATTCCTTATTGGCCACTATTAAATTGCAGTGGTGTTTCACTTCTCTTATTACTGTAGTAAGTAACACATTTTCTGGAAGAGTTCTTTAGAGGTGGTGATTAAAGAGAAGTCAAAAGGTAAGCTGAAAGTTTCACTAGTAATTCAGTTTTTTTACCAAATAGTGGTATTGGAGGACAAAGTGCTTCTTAGTAGTGAATATTTATGGGCTGCATGGCACTTAAAAATAAATGCTGAGAAATTCAAAGGTGACTAAGGATTTTGGACAGTCAATTTGCTAAAAAATTACTAGGATTTATATGGAGGGAGATTCAAAAACCTCCACTACAGAGTTTATTGTCCAGGTGGCTCCTCAGATGGTTTGTGATCAGAAACAGAAGGAAATTGTAAAGAGATCTGATGGAGGCATTACTAATAATGTCTTGTGGAGATGCTGGAAAACAGTAATTGAAGTTTTATCTACTAAAAGGACAGATTGTTTAGTATGACACCCTGTAGAAGAGAGACCTGCTCTGAATTCACTACTGTGAAGCACAGCTTCCCAACAGACTGTCATGTTGGCGGCGGAGACAGTACCAGGGCCCTTGGGGAGCTGCCCTGGGGGATAGCTACCCTCCATCTGGAAAACAGCATCTTGTTTATAGCCTGAATTCATGTAATTTCAGGTTCCAGTCAGCAGATCTTGTCATTCACTAGATTCAAGAGCTCTTGTCACAACTCAAGGAAAAATGGAAACAACGACCTCCTTCTTATAGAATCATAGAATCATTAAGGTTGGAAAAGACCTCTAAGATCATCTAGTCCAACCGTCAACCCAACGCTTCCATGCCTACTGAACCATGTCCCAAAGTGCCACATCTACACCTTTTTTGAATACCTCCAGGGATGGGGACTCCACCACCTCTCTGGGCAGCCTGTTCCAATGCCTCACCACTCTTGCAGTAAACAAATTTTTCCTAATATCCAATCTAAACCTCCCCTGACACAACTTGAGGCCATGACTTCTCGTCCTATCGCTGGTTACTTGGGCAAAGAGACCAACACCCTCCTCACTACACCCTCCTTTCAGGTAGTTGTAGAGAGTGATAAGGTCTCCCCTGAGCCTCCTCTTCTCCAGACTAAATAGGCCCAGTTCCCTCAGCCACTCCTCATATAAGACTTGTTCTCCAGGCTCTTCACCAACTTTGCTGCTCTTCTCTGGACACGCTCCAGCAGCTCAACATCCTTCTTGTAGTGAGGGACCCACAACTGAACACAGTATTTGAGGTGCAGCCTCACCAGTGCCAACTGCAGGGGTATGATCACTTCCAAAGCTTTCTGAAGCCACTCAACACAAGTGTTGCACCCTGGCTCTGACCCCTTTGGGATGGATCCTGCTGTCCTTCCCCCCATCCCAGGCATTTATCATTCCTCCTGTCCATTACCATGGTCCCTGCAGTAGGTCCAGTGTAGGTGTTCGTCTGCTCTCACAGAGCTGGCTAACCAGACACCTAAGGCAAGGGACTGCTATTTAGGACAAAAGCTTTAAACACAACAAGTATACATTTCTGTTCTACTAATCCTCAGTTTCAGGGCTATTTCCCCTCCCCTAATGCAGACTGGTCCCTCACTGCAGTCATCAGAGCTTTGACTGGAAATTTTCATCAGCCCATCCAAACTAGCCAAGGCAAACATGGGACTGCAGTTCCCCATGGGTGTTTTTCTGACTAGTTCTTTGCATTACCTCTGAGGTAGTTTATTTCATGCAGAAAACTTCTTTAACTCCTCCATGGAGATAGGATCCAATCTGTCCACAGAGACAGATGTAACCCCTATTTGACCTGTGGAACAGCTTCTGAGTTACATTTGATATTTATCTACTTGATATTGTGGAGCTGATTATTCCCTGAGTTTCTACCATTTGGCATGGCCATTACCAAAGCTTTTATCCATGTGTTTCAATTCCCATTCTCTTTGTTTCCTTCTCATTGGTATGAAATGACTCAGAAAAGGATGTGCTCAACCTCAGAGAAGAGTATTTCATGCAGCTTAACAGGACAGTAAGAGCTACCATTGTCCCAAAAGGAAGGCATGGATGAATCAAAACTTATAGTGGGGATGAGGAAACAGTAACTGGAGTGGATGGTAATGCAGACATACTGAACAGGATGCTTTGAGCAAAAAAACAGATTCAAATTGTGAGTTTGTACCTCTCTAGAAAAATCCAAAAGTATTGCCATGCAAAGGCATTAAATCACACCCAGCCCTCAAAATCCTGCTTTATAGCAACAGCTAGCTCTCCAGGAACACGAGGAGCTCACTGATTTACCCCTGATGTCTGAGTTACCCATGAATTTAATGCATGTCATTGCTTAAAAGCATCCAGAACTAGGGAGACAAAATCCCCCCTTATATAAATTACATGTGACTCTCCAGGGAGAACAGAGAATTTAGGCACATTAATGTCATAGCATTGTACTGATTTCAACCCAAAACAGTGTCATACTACCTCCCTTTTTCATAATAACCTAATGCTTAATGCGCTGCGCTCCTTTTCTACTGTGGCGGGGTGACACCATAGTACACAGGAGCCAGACTGGCTGCACCTATATAGCAAGCTCACCCAGCTAGGAAGGAGCAAACCCAAAGTCTTATGTTTCCAGGACTGTGACTTTCTCTTTGGAAGTAATGCAAAAACATTTCCTAGAAAACAATATCTCAGATCTTGGACCATCTTTATCGTGGGTGAGTACCTTCATTTGGAGATGACATTTGTCACTGACTTTGCTTTGGAGGGCTTTCTTGGGTCTGTAGCAGCAGTGAGAATCCTGACTTTCCCACACAGTCAACAGAGACAGGTAGCTGTTTAGTTAATTGGTCTAAATTGCCTTCTGAAGGCTTTCAGAGATGTCTACAGTGGTTATATGGGACACTTAGCCTTTCTCCAGGTTCTTACATTTAGATATTGCAATTCTTAACTCCATGCTCCTGGCTTAGTCTGGATCTGACTCTTTCTGCAACAGAACTAAAAAACTGCTATTATCAAATGCAAAGCCAATTCAGAAACTAATGGCTGAATCTTCCTGGGGGAAAAAACAAACAAACAAACAAACAAACAAACAAACAAACCAAAACAAAAACCAAAAACAAACAAAAAACAAACAAAAAAAGTTGTATTTCTTTATTGATCTAAGTACCAGGGCTAAACTCAATCTGATGTATTCTGGAGACATGCTCCATTGTGGGGTCCAACCAGTGAGATCATGCTGCTGCCTGATAAACTCAACCTGTATTTTCTTAGTTGTCCTGTCCTGCCTTGAAGGACTGTGTGGAGAGAGCCTCAGTTTCGTTCTGCAATCAGGACCAGAGTACTGAGGAACAAGACAAGACATTTATGAAAGTTTCATTATGAAAGTTCAATATCTCTTCTTCTGTTGCTGTTGGCTTTACTAGGCCAGGAGGAGAATTTCTGCATGCTGTTCTCTTTGTCTAGGAAAGTCATAATTCAGGACAGCATCCAGTTGTGTTTGAGTACTCTACTGAACATGTTTGAATGCAAAAGCATGACTAAGCTGAGTCCTGTACTGGGACCTTTTGGCATTAAGTAAATTGAAAATCTACACATTGGAGCTCTAATTTTCATCAAAAATAGAAAAGTGTATTTTCCTTTTGCACTTTTCTTCTCCAAAGTGCTTTCAAAATATTAATTAGTTAATCCCACAGTGATTCTGGCATTCAAACTTTTCCTACAATAATGATAAAAAATTTCTGTAAGTGTTAATGTGCCACTGAACTTTGAAAATGTAGAGTCTGTACTAGAAAAGGGATGCATTCTGTCAAAAAAACCCCAGTCTGAAGCATAAAGGGTAAAGAATGAAAGATTATGCATAATAATATTGTTCAAAGATACTTAAAGGCCAGACATAAATTTTAAAACTTTCCCCTTCCAAGGAGAAAAGTGTTCCCCCTTTGAAGTGTTGTTATCAAGCCCTTCTTAGGACTTTCTATGACCCAGACCTCATATTTTTTCTCATTGTGTCGAATATCATCCAACTCTAAAAAAAGTGTTCATTATACTGACTCACTGTGAAGCCCTCCTGTAGCATGAAAAAAATCAAACCAAACCAAAATAACCATTTTCAGATCAAGATTAATATAATCAAAATGCTAATATACTCAGAATTAACTACTAGGAGTTGTCTTAATCTTTTTTCTTCAAAGGCAGTACAGTCTGGAGGAGTGCTGAGAGCCCAGCTAAAGCAAATACAGGTACTCTGAAGGACCCTGTTTTGTTCTCATGAAACTGGTCTGTCAGTGACTCTAGAAGAAGCACCACACCAGTGGGCATTTGCCAGTTGCTGTCACAGGAAAAGCGGGAGTG
>VZTL01017672.1:0-15314 GCA_013400535.1 Scopus umbretta
AGTAAACATATATGTAAATATGTTCATTATTATTTGAGACAATGTCACAAAAACATGAGCAAAATCACAAGGGAAGGACTGAAGAAAGTTCAGGGAGAAGCAGGCGTATTTTCCCTATTTATCTCAACTTGTGAGAGCTAAATGGGAGGCCAATCTATTTTGACTGTGCAGAATGCTGTGGGTCTCGATCAGGAATGACAGAGTACCAGTATTAACACTTATTGCTCAACTTCACATTTAATCTCAGAGATCAACTGTGGCATCTTGCTCTTAAAAAACACACACAATAAAGTCTTCAGACATTGTGTTGTCAGATAGCCAATTCACTCTTTCAATGTCAAATCAATAATGGGAATGAAGAATTTATTTTGAAAATATGCGAGATGTTATTGAAGCTCTTCAAGGTAGCTCCTCACTGGAAAAATTATAAGCTACCTTCCATTTACTCTTCTTGGCTGCAAAGTGAGCTGACAGGTATAAATAGAGCAGAAGAGACTAGTAAATTTTTGTCTCACAGCAATTTGTTTTTCTGTCAAAGACTTCAGATGTTAAGCCTAACAAATATAAATTCCATTTGCCTTAACTATTAATGACGACTCACTGCCAAATTCGTAGGTATGACTAGTACCAAAAAAACACATACTGTTCCACTTATCAACAAGGCCAAAAGCATACAGCATTAAATGAGAAAAACTATCATCCATCACTAGCTTTGATAAATCCAGACCGTAATTACATTTGCTATGTGTGTTTCAGACTGACTTAATTCTGCTCCCATCAATGCGAAATATTTGTCATCTTTAGTGAGATTAAAGTTAGCACAACTAAGGAAAGCAGAAGCCTGAGGTCGCTTCACAAAGTCTACAATACAGCACTGTAAAGCAAAAAAAAATTGCTTATGTCTATACCTGGCCAGTTAAAAATGCCAGTATATCACCATCGTTCTCCATCTGGTGAATTTTCATTGCAGTTTCCACAGTTGATTTTATATAGTCTGGAACAGGACTACAGGGAGAGAAAGCAGAAACATTAGCAAAAAACAGGTACAGACTCCTCACTTCCATAAGGAACAAAAAAAGAGCTAACTTTTGGACACTATACATTAGCCATACTACAGTTAGTTCACAGTGCATCCTTGGGAATCAGTGTTCAGCAATTAATTTGTTTCCTTTACACTACAGTAAGCTTAAAAACATGTCTGCTGCCATAAGCAATATCCAAATGTTTCCCAAACTGAATGTCACACCTCCTTACCATCGGTCTGGGAATTTCTGAGCTCTAACGCAGACAAAATGATACCACAGTTGCACACTCTCCTAACCACCACTGACAAGATCAAACAGGAACACACCTCTGTATGTAAAAGATGTCCACTGGAAACGTTCTCCCCTCAACAGTAAGGATCACACTGGTATCTTTGCTGGGGTCACCGGTATCGTTTTGATTAAAGAAATCCCTGAATTTCTACATTAAAATAAAAACAAACACTTTCACTTTGATGCTTTAAAGAATTGAGGGAGAAACCTAAAGACATGAAGAAGTTAAGTTACTACTACTTGGATGTTTTCTTCATAAATTGACAGTGCCAATTTAGAAATTTTAAAGTTTGATTTTGTTGCCTTCTGTTCTGTCTGGGGTTCGGCATTTAGCACAGCTACACTGTCTGGCACATTTATCAAAGAGAGGTAGTAAAATTAATTAGATGAGCTGATACAGCTTGAAGAAGCAGATATATAAACTTTTTATTGGATCTGTAACAGTAGCAAAGTCAAAGTTAAGAAGAACTTAGAAATGATTGGTCCTAAAAGTTTTGAGTAGGGCTTGCATGTTCTTAGCCATTTTTGAATGAGTAAGTAAACTTTACAGCTCTTACTGAACACCAAGATCTCACTTTGAAAAAGCAGAGTTAGGCAGATTTATGTAAGGTTTTGATTTATGCATTGCGAGACACCTTCATAAATTTAGATTTACTGCCATGAAGTATTTTAAATACATAACAGCAAAAGAACAAATATTAAGAACCCAAATAACCCATCTCAACTTTTATGACAATTATAGAGATACCATAAACTTTGTGTATTTAAACAAATGTTTATATAATCATACTAATAATTTTGCTGCTTTTAACTTACTTTTACATTAACTGTAAACTATTTGGAACATGATTTCTGGCAGTTAAAATTTTGCAAATGCAAAGTATTGTAATGTTATCTAATATAATGTACAGAATACATAGTAGTGGAAGTACTACCAAAGCACAGCACACTACCAAGATTTATGGCATACGGTATTTGCCACTAAAGGAAATCTCAGTACACCTACATCTTCAGTGCTACATGCAAGCTCCCACCACCACATCTCATAAAGGATACAGTGGAGTTAGGAAAAGTACAGAGAAAAGCAACGAGCATGATAAAGGAGATGGAGTAGCTGCCTTATGAGGACACACCGAAAAGGCTGGGGCTCTGCTTGGGGAGCAGAAGGTTGAGAAGACACACAGCTGAGGTTTACAGAATCAAAGGTGACAGATAAAGTAAATGTAAAACTGGTTAGAGGTTTGGGTTTTTTGTTAGTTTTTTTGTTTTAAGAAGAAAAAATCCCACATTACTAGAACTAGGAGATACTTGATGAAACTAACAGGTTTAAAAATATATTAAATAAAAGTACTTCATTACATAGCAAGTGGCAAACTTCTGAAAACTGCTCTCACATGACGCTCTGGAGACTTACAGCTTCATCAAGCAGATTCAAAGACAAATTAACAAACAGCAGGTCCATAAACACATACTAGAAGAAAACAGCAGGAATGTACTGTCCAATATCTCTATTATAACCATTGCAGATGCTGAAGCAGCTCGAAGAGAACGGACCCACAGCAGGTGAACAGGCTCATATGTTCTCCCTAAAGAGCATCTCCTATTGCTGCTGCTGCTACAGACAGAACACCGGGCTGGATGAAACACTGCTCTGATCTTGGAGAGCATTTCTTCTGTTCCTACTCCAAATTAAATTAACATTTTTAATAAGTTACATGAGTTTCCACATGCCACAAGTCAATCAGAGAACTCATAAGATCTCACTAAAATTAAATCTACTCATTTATTACTTATTTTTACCAGTCTACGTTTGTCTCAAATCCTTGCTATCAGCAAAACAGAGCTAAACCAATGTCTCTCACTAGAATAGATTAAGCCAAGCAAAAACCAATAAGAGGAAAAAAGGCATAAATACATGAAAGGCAAATTCGTATTTAAATTCACTTCCAAAAAAGTTTGCTAATACAAAATGAAGACCAAACACAGCAACTTAACTACAGCAGATTTTTTTCCTGCACTCCCTCCTCTCTTCTTCACCACTCCAACAGCAGCAATGTTTCATAAGAAGCAAGAAGCACAGAGGATAAGCTGTATATAAATAGAAGTGGAGCTGCCAATTAAGGTCACTTAATTTCAAACCAAATCTGTGAGCTATACCTCTGCATCCAAGGTGGCTGAAGCCACAATCAGTCGAAGATCCCCACGCTTCTTTTGAATCTGGGATAGAGACAAAGAACATCCAGAGTAAAAACTGTTTTCTGAGAGACAAGGCTAGAACCAAATCTTAGAGCATCCAGATTACCAGTAACTTCTCTTTTTTAAAAATACTTTGATACTACAAGACAGCTGATGACCTGAAGCACCCATATCACCCCATAGATCTAACAACCTGATGACTGGAGTTTTATATATTTTATATCATTTTAAGGGCATTCAGTCTGTAAACATTACAGCTTAGTTTCAATTTCTGGTGGGAATCAATCTTTCATAGGTTCAAAGTCAACAACAACCCCCTATTACTTTGCATGCTCAGCAGCAGCAGAATGAAGACTACCTTTTTGCTAATATCATCTAATGAGAAATTTCAGCATCAGGGGGAGGAAATAAATCTTGAGTGTCAGATATCTGAAGTAAATAGTTAGATATGTACAATAGGCTGTAGGATAAATGAGGAACTAGAAATCACCCTCTCTCAAATGGGTTCACTAATCAGCCATCAGGACCAGAAGTTTAACAAAAAGGAAGAAAATTAAAACAGTTACAGAGTACATAAAAAAAAACCCAACCTTTTTTAGTAAGCCAATGGCAATATCTGTATAAAGAGTCCTTTCATGGGCTTCATCCAGCATAAGGACGCTGTGAATAGAGCAGAAAGATAAGATTGCAGAAACGGTTTGATGACACTAGAATCAGTGTCTTTCTGTCTTCTAGAAATATTATTTGAAATCTGCTGGTGGACTATCAGTGTTTACATCCACTTATTCACGCTAGCTTTTGGAAAGGGATGGAAGAAAAAAGGTCTATCTTTACTGTTCTGCATAGGTTTTCTGGATACCAGAATAGCCTGTGTTTGTTGTTGATTTTTTTTTATTTGATTAGCATCAGAAAGAAAAAGTGAATTTAAAACAAGTAAATTAAACAATTCAGACTCCGTGAGTCCCATTTACCTTTTGTTCCAAAACCGCAGCACCAAATCCTGCTGGTTTTGGTGTTGCAATGATCAGTTGATTTTCTAACAGTCTTTACAACATAAAGAAGTCAAACTCCTAAAACATTTTTCATATCCTGTGGTATTTAATTTACAATTACCACACCTCAGTCTAAAAAAAAAAATGCAGTTGTTTACTTCAGCGAGCATTCATTCCATGTTTCCTTACCTGTATCTTGTTAATAAAGGATCAGCCATCATCTCCCTCACCAGCATACCATCAGTTAGAAACTAAAAGTGAATGCAAAGAAAAATGTAAAAAAAAAACCCCTAACAGGTAGTCTTGATTACCCATGTATTTTTGAAGATGATTTTCTAGGCTTTTGCCTAAATTCTTCCTTGCCTTTAATTTTCTAATGATCTATTAAATTGATCGATTTTCAGCTAGAACATGGCCATAGAAGTTTCTTCACTCTTGTCTGTAACATGGCTAAATCTGCTCTACCGATAACATCCTGTGTGTCAATCCAGTCTTGACCCTCTCAGAGTAGACTACTTAACAGCTTTCACGCTCTTCTGATCAGAACACAACCTTAACATTTCAACAAAATGCAACATTTTAATTTAATACTTTCTTCCTACTAGCCAGTGGAAACCCACCAGCATTATGTAGCCATCAAACAGTAGTTTGACCTGGGACTCCAACTGTGGCCTTGAACTAGGCAAGAACTGGTGTGCAAGGTAAAAACCTCCAAATTTCCCATTCCAAATGATTAATCATCACTCTCAGAAAAAAAATAAAATAATTTCAGCTGCATTTAATGAACAAACATCTCCACTTCTTTCACTTTAAAAGGGCTACTAGCCTCGGGAAAAAAAAAAACAAAAAGTAAATTGTCTCATTCATCACCATTGCTATGCCAGCATAACTAAAGCAAACTCTCATCTATACCAACATAAGCAACATTAATATTGCTCACAGCCCTAAAGAACAGCTGCAAAGCTTGCTATTTAATCCACATCAAATTACAGTTAGCCTACTCATCTTATGTTTTATCTGTGCTTTTAATCAAAATCTATTTTTAGGGTGGTGAGGATACTTTAGCTGTGATTCACTGCAGCCTTTCACTATGACTTTGAGTGGCATATCAGGTCACACAAGCATTGTACCAATATCTGGCCATACCTACCTTGAAAGTCTCCTTTAGTTTTAAAATAGTGGCTGCCAGATGAGCAGAATAGAACACGTACTCGTTTTATTAAGGTTTGGATAGCCACAGCCATTTCAAGCACACTTTTGGGATACCAACCTGGAAAACTGAAATGCTATTTATTCTCTTTACTGAGCATCACAAGGTTCTCATTAATTTTGCAAAAGTACTTGAGCAGTTTCAGCCAACCCCTTCAGCATAACCACATATTGTTCATGTTTCACCTTAATTCTTGTCGCCTGTGGATCCGTGCAGTCATCAAACCGAATACAATATCCAACTTCATGCCCCAACACCGCACCTCTTTCATCAGCAACTCGTCCTGCAACCTGAGAAAAGAGATTCTTATAAACTAGAGACAGCTCACAGCACACTTCTTCATTGTATCATTATTTTGTCCATAGACAACTGGCATCACAACGGGAACAGAGCTAATGCTTCCAAGGAATTATTTGTTCTCATTCAAACACAAAATTATGTTCAACATAACAGTGCATACCGAACATACTTTTAAAATGTTTTAGTGTAACTTAATCTGTTTCACACTGCTCC
Source organism: Scopus umbretta (assembly GCA_013400535.1). Lineage (NCBI taxonomy): Eukaryota > Metazoa > Chordata > Aves > Pelecaniformes > Scopidae > Scopus > Scopus umbretta. The sequence continues at coordinate 6,228 of VZTL01017672.1, forward strand.
TACTCAGGAAAGCTACAGAGGTACCTTTCTGTGATAAGTACTCCAACAGACCTACAAAGGCAGCCACTCAGTCGCAACGCTGGGGAAGGACCACCTACCAGAAATTGCAGGAATGCAATTTAAGAACACAGTTGGCAGGTGAAAAGGGAAAGAGTACACGTATACGGCATGCAGAAAAAAGTTATCAGTTAAGCTGATCTGTCCCTGAACTTACTCCAACTTTTTTTTTTTTTTAAACAAAGATGCTACTGTACTTTTCATAATACAGAATCTTCTATCCAGAAAACAGACAGAGAACTGGCAGAATAATTAAAAGAATTATTCCAGTTTTTGGAACAGTACTACTCTGGGCCACTTTAAGTCACTTTTTCCTTTAGCTAAAAATCTCGAGTTATTCAGACTTATTCTACAGAATATTAAGTATTATCAGGCCATGGTTTCAGCAAGCTACAAAGATAATGAATAGCTAAAGATACAATAAAACTCCACAATACGTACATTAGCCGTAGTACAATTCCACAAACAAGCTACTTTCAGTCATTTGATTGACATTCTAAACCATACTGACAGGCAGTGAATTTATGATTTTACTTGGAATTTTATCACTCCATCACTTTCAGCCCAAGCGTTCAGGATAATTGTCAGTCTGGGTAATGCAAGCAGAAGTTCAGGAACTTCTAAACTATGCCTCTTATGCCTTTTACCTATCTTTACTTCTGACAACCACCATACTACAGATGGTAAAGCAGATAAGCACGTCAATTACAATAAAAGATCACTTTCAATTCAAGACAAAGCAATAAATCATCAACTATCTCTCTCACCTCCCTGCAACAGCCATATAGTCCAGGCAGTTTGCAACAACATTCTTGAAGAAAAATCCTACTGTGTCTATATACTAAGCCCTAATTGAGTAATCTTTTTATTTTAGGCTTAAAATAATGTGTAAGACATCAAAGGGAAAAGAGAAATAAGTTTGTTGTGAGAAATCGTTGCAGTATACACAACATCTCCAGTTGAACCGTGCACTGTCAGCTGGATGTCCTATGAAGGAGAAAAGGGAGGACACTGCAGGCAGACTGCCCAAAGCCTAAGATGCAGATCACTGCTAGAGACTGCTTCCTTAACCATGTTGGATCTGGTCAAAGAATACTGGATGAGATGAAACAGCAAAGCTGCACAGCTGCTCAGTCTACTACATTTTTACCAGAGGTACAAGCAGATTTGTTGCAGGTATTGTTTAATACATTATAAAGAGCAGGCAAAATGAGGGTTACAAAATGGCACTTCAGTTTTGTATACAAAAGAATGCTGCAGCAGAAACTTCAGCCCAGTGTTTGGCAGCAGTTATGAAGACAAGGAGCACGGGATGCTTTCTGTGCAGACTATAATCAGAGAGTACAAGTTTTTGCCCTCAGCATCCCCTCTTCTTCCTCTTATAGTACATCCAGCTGACGTTATGCTCTACTAGACATACTATGTATATGAAAAGATTTCTCACAATAAAATTGTTTCTTCTTTTCCCCAACACTCTCACAAGGGGAAACAAACAAAAGAAACACCACAACAACAAAACCCACAGAAAAAAGGTTTAAGAAAACTAGGTATGAATTGCCAAAAAGGGTGCACAACCTCCTCTTTCTTCCACTGGCTATGCACAGATTTACATCACTACTTTGTGAAAGAAGTTAAGGGTCACACAAACACAGTTCTAGTCCAGAGTCAATCACAGCTCAACCCTGTGCAGCCCTAACTTCCATACATAGTCCTGCTGATACCACTCAATTTTATTTCAAAGCTTCTATTTTGCAATCAGCAAATCTGGACTTGGAATCTTTGTCAAGACCTACTAATCAGGTTGAATTCAGCGTATAGTACCAGCAATTCTGTAAGGAAGGTAAGCAGAAACGTCTCTTCATTCAGGAGCTCACGCAGTTATGATTCTTGCTATTCAGCAAAACCTGCTAATAAACTGGAGGTTATAATGACAACAAACCAGGAAAATTTAGACATGGAGAAACTTACTGAAACAGCAGCAACCCGACGAGGCTGCGTCACTCCGACTACCCTTCCTTCGGCTGTCCAGCCAGCTTCTGCTAGGTACTGCAAACAAATATTGAGGATAAGAAATTAACTGGTCATGCTGTGATTACAGCAAGGTGTCAGTTCTCCACAGTGTGCTTTTTCCTGGTTCTGACACTAACTGATGCATGACCTTAGGCAAATTAGTTACTTAGAGATTTTGTGCATTATTAATCTCACCATTAAAACTAATACAGTACAATATCTACTTCCTAACTTTCAGAAAGCCTCTAAGAGCGGTTCTTTGGGACTCAAGTATTTTTGACCATGTCATTTTCTCTTCTTTCCTTTATTTTATAACCCCTTTAAGAAAAAAGCTAAGCAGCACAAGTCCTGCACTCACACTGAAGCAGATGACATTCATCATTAGTCTGCAATTTTTTAATTTAAAATCAAGAACGAACTTTGAAACATTTTCAGACTTCTTTCATTCCTGTCAAAAAGAGAAAATTTTACAAAGCCACAAAAATATACAATATTCCAAAAATTTCCAAGTACCTTTTTTCTTTCTTAAAAACATATTCTCAACAAAATTTTAAACATGATTCTGATAAGAATAATAAACGCCTACTATAGCACAGTGACTACTATTTGTACCAGCATAAACTTATTTGTTGTGTATGATCCTTTCCTGTAGTGAAAGAAGGTTTTATATTACAGATACACCAGCTCCTGCTATCTAATACGAAGCCTTATATTTCTCTCCTTTTGGTCACTCATGTGAGGACAAGTGAATTCCATTCTCACAGTGCAGTTCTCAGTTGCTGGTTTAATGTTTCATGTAAAATCCCCTGAAGGAATACCTGATTTTACCAAATTGAACAGACACTTACTTGTGGAATCTGCGTTGATTTCCCACAACCTGTTTCCCCAACAATCACCAGAGTTTGATAGTTCTCCACTAGATAAAGTATGTGATTTCTTAGCTGAAAGAGATTATGACATTTAAGTATAAAAAAACAGATGTGTACAAAAATAAGAAAATAATTAAAATTACAATATTTACATATCTAACAGACACAGTAAAGGCATTTTACATGGAGTTTAGTGCCAAAAGCTAAACAGTTCTTTAAAACCTATAAATGACGTGCACAACATATAGTAACTAACATAAAACTACAAAGCCTGTAAAACTGTCAGTAACAGTTGTCAAGCAGGACAATCAGTTCCAACAAATAAAGAGATCAAGGTCATAAAACTATTGGTTTATGTTGTAAAGTGATTCTATACTGCTCTTTCAGAAAAAGACATGAGCCAGATATTAAATCATACAACAAATTTAATACACCAAAAAGAACTTCTCTACCTTAAAAACAGGCAGCTTTTGTCTTTGTTGTTCAATAGAAAGGGAGGCATAAGGATTATAGATGACGGTTATGCCACTACTCTCAGCAGGACTCTGTCTCTCCTCTGAGACACTGACACCAGGACCTTCCGTGCCTAGATAACATAAGTTAATTTTAACTGAAAGAATACAATTCTGCCTAGCGTACCACAATACAACCAAAATAAATATGTTCCTTACAAGGAAGAAACACAGGCAGCAGTATATATCAAAAGACTAACTTTTCTATGGACATAATCAAAATGTTAACTAACACAGGCCGAAATTCTTTCAAATAAAGTATGTGTCTCCTGCTGGTTAAAAAAAAAAAGGTAATATATAATATATACATATTGCATATACACACATACTACTGTAACGTTCAAATGATTAAGAAGCTGTTTGCTAAACAAAATCTTGACTCTGGAATAGCTTTGCAAACCACAGCACACCACAACGCAGTGACCAACTTAAAAAAAAAAAATAAATCACCGAATTCGGACTCACCAAGTTCCCCTTTGGGATAAGTGAATAGGAAAGCATACAACTGCCCAAAGCCTGAGGGAATGACCACAGAGCCACAGCACAGCGCAGGCTGGGAGGGACCTCTAGTCCAACACCCTGCCTACCACAGGGTCACGTACAGCAGGCTGCTCAGGTCCTCGGTCAGTCGGGTTGGAGACCCCACAACCTGCCTGACTGCTTGTTCCAGAACCTGATCAACCCCGCAGCAGAAAAGTTTTTTCTCATGTTCAAGCCGCCTTTCTCGTATTTCAGCTTGTGCCCATAGCCTCTGGTACTGTCAGGAGGCACTACCAAGAAGTCTGGCTCCATCTTCTTTACACCCCCCTATCAGGGATTTCTATACATCGAAAAGACCTTTCTGCGACGCCTCCAGGCTGCACAGTGCCGGCTCTCTCGGCCTCCCCTTGCATGTCGCAGGCTCTCACTCTTCGTGGCCCTTCACTTTGTGGACCCGATTCAGTAAGTCCACGGCTCGCTGGCGCCGGGGAGCCCACAGATCACCCCGATGTGGCCTTCCCAGTGCTGAGGCGAAGGATCGCCTCCCTCAGCCTAACCGCCACGCTCTTCCTCACGCAGCCCGGGATGGGGGTGACCTTCTCAGTGCCAAGGCTCTCCAACGGCTCGCGCTCAGCGCGCGGCCCACAGGACCCCGAGGGGCCCTCAGCCCTGCTGAGCCGCTCTGCCCGGGCCGTGGCACCCGGGGTTATTCCCCCTCAGGGGCAGGACTTCGCACCTCCCTGCGCTAAGCTTCTCGGGGCTCCCCTGCGCCTTTCCCCAGCCAGTCGAGGCCCCCCCGAAGGGCAGCACACCCGNCGCGGTGTGTGCGGAGGGGGGCCGCCTGCCCGCGGCTCCGCTTCTCTGGCGGAGGGGGAACGGCCCCGTCTGTGCCGACACCGTGGCTGTTGAGCGAGGCGTGAGGTGCCGAGGGTTTGGACTTCTCCTTACTCTAGCGGCAAAAATGGCTGCCAGTTCATTCTGAGGAGGAACTGGGGTTGTTCAGCCTGGAGAAGAGGAGGCTGAGGAGAGACCTTACCGCTCTCTACAACTTCCCGACAGGAGGGTGGAGTGAGGGGGGTGTTGGTCTCTTNATTTCTATACATCGAAAAGACCTTTCTGCGACGCCTCCAGGCTGCACAGTGCCGGCTCTCTCGGCCTCCCCTTGCATGTCGCAGGCTCTCACTCTTCGTGGCCCTTCACTTTGTGGACCCGATTCAGTAAGTCCACGGCTCGCTGGCGCCGGGGAGCCCACAGATCACCCCGATGTGGCCTTCCCAGTGCTGAGGCGAAGGATCGCCTCCCTCAGCCTAACCGCCACGCTCTTCCTCACGCAGCCCGGGATGGGGGTGACCTTCTCAGTGCCAAGGCTCTCCAACGGCTCGCGCTCAGCGCGCGGCCCACAGGACCCCGAGGGGCCCTCAGCCCTGCTGAGCCGCTCTGCCCGGGCCGTGGCACCCGGGGTTATTCCCCCTCAGGGGCAGGACTTCGCACCTCCCTGCGCTAAGCTTCTCGGGGCTCCCCTGCGCCTTTCCCCAGCCAGTCGAGGCCCCCCCGAAGGGCAGCACCCCCGCCCCCCCCGCGGGCTGCGGGCGGACGCCCTCCGCTCCCCTGCCACCCGCGGTACCGGGCAGCGCCCGGCTGGAGTCGCGGAGACCTCGCCGCCCCCCGGGCCCGGCGGCGGAGGGGCAGCACGCTTCTCCGCTGCCCTCGGCGCCTAAAATCCCTGCGACCCCCAACTGTGACGGCTGTTGGGTCAGCGCCGCGGCTTTCGCCGGCGGGGAGGAAACCCCGGGGCGCGCTGCAGGCGGCCCGGGAAGGAGCTGTCACACGCACCCCCCGCCGCCCCGGGACCGCGGCTCCCCGCACCGGCCGCGCCCCCTCACCCGGCTTCCAAAACTTCACCGGCCCCACGGGCGCCGCCATCTTNTGGTGTTGCTTTGACAGTTGGACTAGGTGATCTCAGAGGTCTTTCCCAACCTTAATGATTCTACGCCGAGTGTAAGATCCGTGCTGTTACTCAGGCACGCAGAAGCGACTGCTGAGGAAACCCAGCTGATTAAACAGCCTGGACGCGCGACTGAAACCCACCCTTCACCTCCAAGCCGAAAGAAGAGAGCGAAGCGTGCGAAACGCAGCCCTCCAGCTGCTACGCCTGTTACTAAAATGAAGTGTATAACCTGGGGGAGAACCTAGGATTTAATGGGATTGGAAGACCACCTCTGAAAAGTCCTTGTTTCATTAATTAAGTAAAGCTAATCGCTTCCCTTCTCCATGTGAAGGATAACACCACGCTATGTGCGCCACGGTTGTTGCACTTCACACCAGGGAGCTGAAGGACTAGAAAGAAAACAATTACAGTAATAGTTAACAGATCCAGCGGTGCCCTATCACAGGCTCATTACAGCCCATGAAAGTTATTATTGAATCAAATTTGATGTAGACTTTGAGTTAATTAAGTATAGGCTGGAGTAAAACAAAAAAAATTAGCAAATTAGCAATGCTGCCAAAAATTCATGCTTATGGAAAAAAAAATCTAATAACATTTTATTATATTCTTATTAATCATTCTCATTCTTCATTAATAACTTGGCACACTAACAGTGTGGTTGCGGTGATTACTGCACTTCACAGCGCTGTACCTCCATGGTCACCTGTTATGCTAAGTCTCTAGGTAACCATTTGAAAAAGAGGTTATTCAGTTATAATTAAAGGCATTCTTAAAATCCTAGCTCTTTATTTCAATGTACTTTTCAGATTAAGTCTATCAAAAATAAACACAACTCATCACAGTATTTTGTATCATCAATATATTAGCAACTGTTGAGAAGAAGTCCTACTAAAGGCACATGGAAAGAGTTGCCCATTAAAGTAATGAGATGAATAACAAAGTTAAAAACTCATATTTGAGAAAACATATACAGTTAATTATTATGAAAATAAGACTGCACAAACAATATTTTGCATAGAGTACAGCATTGTATGGTTTCTGTTTATGGAAAATATAGTTAAGAATAAAAATACATATTTCAAACTTCTTTACATCTGAATGAAAGTTAAGACTATTAAACTATTGAACATTTACAGATTAGGAGAGTCAGAACTATTACATTTCCATGATTGTAAGCACAGAAGAAAAAGGGCACAGATAAATTGTATCCTAATCAGTACATTATTGCATTGTCCATAAAGAGCATTGTTGTAAGCTCCACATGCCCAGTTTAAGGTTATGCTGCTGATGTTTAGCAGAGACCCGTGTGAAATTCCCCAGCTAAGTTTTAACCTTCCCCTTTGAAGCCCAGAACCCAAAAGACACACATGCAAGCACATACCCGAGTTCTTTGCAGTAGCAAGAGCCTCAAGAACAACTTGAGGAATGGCATGTCTTTGCTTTTGCCACAGCTGCCATGGCTGGACTAACAAGAGTTTCTGCACTGGCAGGCTGCTGGCACTTCAGTGCCTCAATATACAACACCTTTCGGAGGATAGTTTATTCATTTGGGGTTTGTTTGGTTTTCTCCAGAAATGGACGGCTTTTAAAAAAAAAAAATTAAAAAAAAAAGTCAAGCTTGCACAAAACATTAACAATAAATGGTTCTATTTCTGACTTTCATGTTATTGCATGCCTGGTGGAAGGTTTTTGAGAAGTAGCAGCAGCTTCACAGATTCCAGATTTACTCAACTTTTCCCGTAAGATCAGACAGCAGTAGCAACCATAAAGAAAACAAAAAGTATATATGGTAATGTCAAGAAAATGGTTTCATTTGGCTCTACTACAAACATAGTAGGTTCTTTGGAATACTATCCCTTGCATACATTTATTGCATGATATCCAACAATCCAAGTATTCTGATAAAGAAAAGGTCACCTGAAATTCAGTCATTGCAAAAGCCTTGTTTGCCTGACGTTAGCTCGTTCTGCCTAGCAGCACAGCTTCACGTAAAGAAAATTAACACTTGACGACTAGTAGCATGGTACTGATCTATGAGTTTCTAGATTATGGTTGCTCCACTTCAGTTGTGTGTCATGAAACAGTTCATGGAGAGTTCGTGCAACACAAGACTAAGCTCAGACTGATTTCAGAGCCGTACAGCAGTCCTGCTATTCATCCTTGGAAGAGCTTTAAGCAATATTATTTTCTATACCTAGATTCCTTAAAAAAAAGGTTTGAGCTCCTGAGCTAAGACACTGCTAACCCATCAGCATGTAAGAACAGGTGGAAAAATTAAAATCTGACAGAATACTAGAAGTCAGTAATGGCTTTCCAGGTGTTAAGAGTTTTTGGTTTTGTTTTTTTTTAAAAACTCAAACCTAGGACAATACCATAATTGTATCTGTTGATCTGCATTATAGTGGTCTTCAAACAAAACCACAATTCCAGTACCACTTTCTCTTGGTTCGAGGTTTGTTTCCCAGCCGCTCTCACAAACATGCTGTAAGACAGTACTGGATATGGACGGCTGGACGTGGTTCCTCAGGTTCTGCTTCTCGCTCCGAGTGAGCGTGAAATTCATCTCTCTATGATCCAGTGTGGCCTCATAACTAGAGAGCCATTCCTCTTAGTCAGTGGAGGAGAGGTATGCATTGCATTATTTGACACGTAGACTGCCTCCCTTGAGGCATGCAGCCAGCTTCGCTTTCTTTTTAGATTTCCTACAAATGCTCTAAGATACAAAAACTCCATTCTCAGGAAGTTTTCCCTGGTCAAGTCTCTGGAAGCCACTGTTATCCTGACCAGCTGGTCCAACATCTTACTCTTCTTGCAGCTGGATAACTCTTTGAGGTTGATAGGCTTTGACCGTGCGTAAAGAATCCGAAATTCCAGGTCAAAGTGTGCAACTGCGGGGCCTGACAGGATCAAAATGTTGCTGCTGTTCAGCTTCCCATCTGTCCACGTAAAACTAGCAAAGGAAGAATGAGAAAATTTAATTGAAAGTAAATAGTAAACAAAGTATTAACTGAAAATTCTCTTTCATCACATTTAGTTAGATTGTTCTTATAATCCAAATGATGAGCAATGTGCTCTTTCTATGACAAGCATTACAAATAAACTGCAATAAGGAAAGCAGTTTTGCAATGTGGCTGTTTTTCCTTTCTTTTTTGTAAAGAAATCATGTAAAGCAACAGAAAGAAATTGGCACTTGCCTGTAGGAGCCTGTTGT
>VZTL01017673.1:1504-17093 GCA_013400535.1 Scopus umbretta
CGCCTGCCCTTGGCACGGGTGCTCCGGTGATCCCGCGGAGCCTTCCCCAGAGCTGGGCGGGAGTTAACTGTAAAAACTCCTGAGCTAAATGCCTGGCAGCAGCCGCAAGGAATAGCGTCAGTCCCTTCTCGGTGTGTAACGATGCAAGCAAATCAAGCAGTGCAACGTGTATACGCATTGGAGTACAGAGGTTTAACGCGTCTGGTTTTGTGGAATGTTGCTTGTTGCATTCCTCACAAACACGCCGGTTTTACAGTGGGCCAAACTAGTCTTGGAATGAATTGCAAAAACACTGTGTCAGCAGTTTTTCACAGGAGCCGGTCAAGTTCACATGGTTGCAAGGACAATGCAGCGTCACTGTGCTTTTTTTTTTTTTTCCCCCTCCAGTCTTTTTTATGGATGGTACTATAGCACTTAATGTGCTAGCAGAGAAATTCTCAAATGCTTGATTGGTGGACCGGTGCCGTTCTGTGCAGTGGGCATAGTGGTATAGCCAGAGCATGACTCCACCTTATGTGCTGACTTTTATCTTTGCTTCCTGCTGCTGGATTTTTATCTCAACTTTGCTTAATATTTTCCTGTGTTAGCAGTCACACAGTTTCTGTAAGCAATGAAAGTGGTTCCATACATAAGTGTCTTTACACATTCAGTGGGAGCTGGTGTATGCCATGTGTCTTCTACTCCCATTGAGGTAACTGTAAATGAGCAGAGATATAAAATGCAGCAGAATTAGAAAGGGGCTTTTGCTGAGCAAATATTCAAACATATAGCAAGTTTTAGATTAAAATAAGGATATGGAGACGAAGATTACTAACAGTGGGTTCTGTACTTGACTTTGTATTTTAATGATTGCATGGAAAGTCTTATTAAGGCAGGCTTTGCGTTGCCTATCTACATTTTATCTTAATGCGTTTTGCAAATTCACATGCAGATTTTGATGTGTGTACTAGAGCATGCATACCCAAGAATTCTGCAGAAGGTGAGAGTTATGTATAATTGAGGCAGTGAAATTAGATTACTTTTGTACTTGCTATGTGGCTCAAACATCAGTCACAATATGTGGAATGATTAAACTTATAATGGGTCAAAATATGGAGAAGGCTCTAATTAAAGCAGGCTGAATCTGTCTTGTGTGCTCTTACTAGTCATGTGCTTGAGGAAGAAGAAAGGTAGGCTATAGATGAAAGGATTAGAAGCGTGCATTGTTCCTATATATGCAGCTTTAATCCAGTGTTGTGATAGCATTACGGACTGGCTGATGATAGAATGAGGTAAGTTATAATCTTGCAGTTTAGCTGTAAATGTTATGATAAGATGACCTCACTAAGGAAAGAGCTTCCTTAGATTCTTGGGAACACTTTAGCAAGAGTTGCCTTGTTCTTATCTTTTGGTGTCAAGATGTTCCTGCTTGCTGGAAACAGCCAGCTTTAAGCCAGTGAAGTTATATTGGTGTTACCCTACTGTGAGGAGAGGATCTAATCTAAGGACTCAAAGAAAATCAGAGATGTTAAATAGCTTGTGTGATAAATGATGAAAGAAATGACTTGAACACACTATTGAAAACTGAATTTTCAGATTTTCTTCGGTATGGAAAACATAGCTTTTCATATCTTGAAGTTCAGTGCTAGCTTAAAGATGGTTTCAGTGGACCAGAAGTGTAGTTATTTGGAGGACTTAATCTTGTGGGCAGGGAGGAAGTGAGAATGGTTGCAGTGCAACTTGCAGGCTACTTTGCCATTCCATGTGAGCCGACGTTAAGGAAAAAGAAAATCTTGCTGGCAGAGCTTAGGCATTCAGTCTTACCCTAAGCAAGCAGCCAAGTTCAGGCACCCTCCCTGACACCACAAGCCTGAGAACCCAACACAGTGCCACTCTTCTATCCACATAGAGAACAGGAAGAAAAGCACTACTATGCGTTGTCCTTTGAAACCAGCATCTCTTCGTGGCATGCCTCAGTGTGTGCCACATTGTTAGGCAAAGGGAGTCCCTAAGACTCCTTAATTTGAGGGTGAGGGACTTGAGTCACAAAATCTGGAGAAAACAAAGTACAAGGAGCCCCACTTGTTCAAGATACTCCAGAATCCTAAATTCAGCTTGAAGAGACTTCATCTGTTTTGGCTAAGGTTGCCAATTTTAGTCAGTCATACGTAATTTACTTCTTGTTCTCTTTTGTGTCCGAGTGGACTGAACAGTTGAATCCTGCTTTCCTAACCCCCATACCTATGGGAAGCTGTCAGAAACAGGCTCTCCAATTTTTAAGTTCATGTCAGGTGATCTTGTCCCCTGCTCTCTTCCCTCTCCTAACATGCCTATGTTCCACAGGAAGGGGAAGTGGTAGTGTCAGGTTCTTTGACTCTTGGGACTGTTGAAAAGGCACCTGAACTTTGTTTCTCTCAAAATTTGGACATGCAAAATTTAAAGTTCTGGCATTTCTGTTGTCCTCCTATGTGACAAAGTGACCTAGGACGCCCAAAGCTCTCCAAGACTGAGGTGGCATAGACCCTAACAGAGGCATTTCAAATCATCAGAGAGGTGCTGGGAACATCTCCCCCAGTTGCAGTTTCTTTGAGTTCTCCTCAGCTGAGGTGTCCTGAGCCCTGCTGTATTAACAGAGATGTCAGGCTCAGCTGGGCTGTGTCCTTGCTCCTGCAAAACTCAGACAACCCAATTCACCACAAATAGCAATCTCAGCCATCCCAAAACTGAGTGCAGACCAACAGATTTGGAGATTCACTTCTAAGAATCAAAACTGTCGACTTTATAATAAATGGACTAATCCACCCAGGCAAATTCTTAGTCGATTTGTATTTAACACAATAAACGCTTGATGACTACATACAACAAAAAACATTGAGCAAGATCAGGTAAATGACTTAACATGATTTTGTACCCTGAAAATTAAGATGATTTTTGGCCTGTAGTGTTATGATTAGCAGAACATTAAGCACAGTCATACCATGTGAAGAATGATACTCCCAACGAATGTGGAAAACTACTATTGAAGAAATGTGACTTTTTTGATGACGTCTGCTAAACACAGCAAAGCAATCTGAAACATGAGATTCTGTATGTAATGCTGAAATTATTGAACATCTTAATGGAAGAATTGGTTCAGATTCCATAAAACAAATTTTCAGGCTCAGTTATCTTCTTTCTTATTCTTCAAGTTCACTTTCTCAGCCTTCCAGGTCAAGTAAAGATTCTTTACTGCTTTAAGGCACAAGAGATTGTTTAATGGTGTTAGGAATACGACTGGCATAATAGTCATAATTTCTCAAAGTGGCAAGGACCCCAGCTGAATTCATGTGTTTCACTTCCTTGTTATACTGAAATGAATTTCCATGGATATCAGTGATCTTGCCTGCAAAAAAAAGAAAAAAAATATTCCAGCAAACAGGAGTTGGAGAGTGATAATCTATTTTATTACTGCAAGTGATGTAACTGAAAAAAACATCTTTAGGGTACACATGCCTGTCTTCAGATGTGAAATATCTTTGCTCCCAGTTTAAGTGCAACAGTTTTTTATTGACTGCAATCAAATAACTAACGGTTTTCTTTTCTTTCAGCAATACTTAAATTCCTTGTGTGTCAGGAAAAGGAAAACAACATCTCTCTCTTATGGGTTAATTAAAATGATTCCTAGGTAGTTTATACATTGGCCGTTGACAAGAAGGAATGAAAAGTCCTCAGTTCAAGTAAAAGCCAGAGTAAAACTATACAACAAACTCTAACATAATATAGAAATACCCCAGCTGGTTTTAAATGAGTTTTTAGAAATCACTTAGCAAGAGCAACACAGATCTTTATGCAAGCTAATTTAACCACAAGATACCTACATAACAAGGAGGCTAAATACAGCACTACGCTGCCCCAGATTGGTTACTTTTTTGTGCCTGAGCTAACCTGTTTAAAGCTATCCCAGTTACCAACGCTAGAGACTGCAGAGGAGTTAAATAATGTCATTGTGAAGCCTGTTGTCCCTGCTTGACAGAATTGAGGAGATCAAACCCCACAATTTTAGCACATGGTGGTAAAAAGTCTAGCAACATGAACAGCAGAGAAGGTATAATAATAATACTTCAAATTCTCGTCAGTGAAACTTTTCATAACTTCTCTAGCCCCTTACCCCCTAGAAAAGTGAAGTGGCTTACATTGGCTGGAGACCACTAATTTTACTGAATTATATGAATGACTCAATTTTGGAATTTGTACATCCTAGCAACAACTGCATGATTTGGCCTATTTTTGTTGTTTTAAAGAATTAAATGTCCACATATTGCATAATATGTTTCTACTAATAAACTGCTGTATCCAGTTAGTGGGACAACGTGATTTTACTGTGAAATAGTAACCAACAAAAAAAAAAAAATTGTTTTGAAAATGTTAAAATTAATATAACCAAAATTGTGGAATTGGGCTTTTTTCATTACTTGACAGTTACTGACTATATTAGTCCAGGGCAAAACAGATCATATCATGGTTTCCAGAGCATAATTTGCTCTTCCTTTGGAGTTATTGTTGATTTCAAAGGGCTCAGAGCTCCTAGTGAATTGTGTCTACTTAAAAATACATACCTACTGTCATTTTTCTTTCCAAAGACATGTTCAGAAATTCTTTTTTTCTATGAAAAGTATAAATTACTTTAAACTGATGCAGTTCCACTTATCTTGGAATTTTGAATGCTATCGACTTACCTCCCACAGCATGTAGAATAGCTTCAGGTGCACATGTATCCCATTTCTTGCACCCAGGACTGGCGAATACATAAGCAGATGCCTTGCCTTCTATAAGCTGAATGATCTGTTATGAATAGAGAGTGGCAATCATTGCAAAGGATCTAGGCATTCAGAGATGTGTAAAAACACCAGGAAACAGGGATTAGATCAGTTTAGTCTATGTACTTACAGTCAGAAAAGGAACACCAGCCATTTCCTTTCTGATATTACAAGAAATTACAGTAAGATTTAGAAAGCTATACTGTATTACCATTCTGAATGATTTATTTTTGATTGTTTCAAATACAGTTTATATAGGATGAAAATCTGCTTTTAGTTTCAGAAACAAGAAATCCCATCTTGTGCAAGTACTAAAAAAAAATAGTGAAAACTATCTCCATGTTGTCTTGGTGCCAATTTGGGCCTTGCACACGTTGGAGAAAAGAGATTGGAAGGTCTGTTTTTGATAGCCATGACAAAACTAAGTGTTAAAAACTGTAGCAAAAGAGTATTCCCTGTATGCACAGAAGTTTTGCAAAGGAAATACGACTGCGTGCTTTTTTTTTTATCCTTTCACGTGTGCTGCTAGATAGTTGGAACAAGAACTGTATTAACATGAACAGAAGGAAATGTCTAATAATTGTGATTAAACTGAATTTGCTTTTAGTCATTCTGGTCTCACAACTTTCTATTTTCTCCCATAGAAACAGAATACTGGGGAAGATGGACCTCAGCCATGACCAGCACAGTGACTGTTACAGATATACCTGTACCAAATTCTCTCTACCTCACAGCAGACTGAATGATAGGAAGAGAAGTTGTGCTGGGGAAGGAGGAAGAAGTCTCCTGCACATTCATGCAAGTAAGCAAATGATTTCTTTACAAATTCTTTTTCTTTTTCCAAAGGAACCACCCCCCGGGAAAAACAAAAGATTTGGAGTTTTCATACCTTGTTTCCTGCTCCTCCAACTCTGATGACACTGTCTGGGTTCAAGGCACTGATGCAGTCATTTACCAGGCTACTGCTGTGGGACCGGGTGGTAACGATGATGTGTTTCCCAGCAGGTGCTTCTGTGAGCTGAAATCCAAAGGCACCTATGCCCAGGACTCCCCAGATCGTCCTGCCCAACACAGCATCAGCTCCTGCCTATGAAAAAGGTACACAGGTCCAGGTGGTGGTTAATCATCGGGATCAGCATTTAAGGCACAAATGAAAAGGAGTACCTAGAGACATCTTTGCATATCATTATATGCAAATATAATATTAATATAATATATCAATAAATATTAATATATATTATCTAATTATATAATTATTAACTATATAGTATAATATTAATACTGGATTATACTTTTAAACGATGCCATTTAAAAAGAACTACTCTAGAGTCCAGAGTGAGAAACTGGGTCTCTTTCCCTCTAAGGCAATGACATCATTTACCCTTTTCTTATCTGTGACTTTGTGGTGGTGCATTACATCCTGCCTCCAATGACCGACAAATTAATATTTGTATATTTCTGTACTTCAGGCACAACCTGTAACTGAAAATACCTTGCCATTTTAAATGTTTCATCATATGTATCACAAAAAATATATAGTATCAGCTGATGATATGCATTACATCAGCTCAAGAGCTTTTTCTCTAAATTGTAGTAAGTTTAATCAGGCTGCATCATGAGCCTAACGTGTAAATGCCTGTAGGTTGCCCGTCCTGGACTTACACCTGAAACCTGGCCTGACACACTCTAACCTGGCTGTCGGTGACAGGTACGCTTGGTTTATTTGGGGGCTGTAGATTTATGGCAGTTACCACGCATCACAAATGCACCTATTGCATGGATTTACTAAAGCATGTCTAGCACAAATACCAATCTGTACTTGGTTTACAAGATGTACTTTATATGTACTGTAGTAGTAAGTACAGTACATGTGTAATACAGTAATACAATGTATATTACATAAGCCTCGGGTTTCAGTATGGCTGTTAGTAGGTCCCTGAGATTCAGTTCCTGGAAACCAACACTCAAAATTGTATATATTTAATAAAAACAACACCTTATATTACAACATTAACTCCACTACACACTGCTTTTCAGCTGAAAGTGTGCTAACTAGAAACGCCTTAGAAGTGACAGTTAGAAATCACCTCATACTTTTAAACAAATCAATGCATTTAATACCTCATAGTTGTAATATGGCTGGTTAATAACTCCTGCTATTGCTTTGCCGCCGTAAGCAATTCCAATAAGAACTGTTACATGGTCAAGGAGACCTGTACAGAAATAATATGAATGTAGTTATGCTTGAAAAAGAGAAAGAATATATATATATATATATAAAAAAATAAATTAACCTTCAATAAAAGTCCACAAATTGATATGCTGGGTGGTATCCTAAAAATGCAAATACCAATCAGGATTTTCAAGTATAATAGTTTGGTTGATATAATTTTTTAGTCATTTAGCCTTGAGGTCTGCAAAAAAAATGCCCCAGATAGAATTCTCTTAATAGAACTATGTTATAATTAACACGTAATGAGAAATTTAAAGATACACTAAATAGCAGTATATGATGACATTCTTCTGTAATTGCGGTGTGAATTCTTTAACAGTGTTCAAAATTAGGAATTTGTTGACAGTTGTACATATCTTTCCCTGAAAAGGGAAAAAAAAATCTGCCTAAGCGATTTTACATTAATCAACTAAAAGATGCAGCAGCAGGCTAAAGTGAGGTTTTGGCATATTGGTTTTGGAGTTTTTTCCTTTTTTTTTCTCACCTTCATTTTACGGTCTATTTTTATGGACACAAATTACACTTTGCTGAAAACAGTTTCTGCCCATGAGTGAAGAATTATGATTTAAGGAAAGATGTTTTATTTTGAAAGGGCTACACAATACAGCTGTGGTATTTGGGTTGTTTGAAAAGGAGGATGTAAATATATTTGAGCATATTACTGTGCGAATGGGAGATGTAGTCCCTCAATTTAAAGTATATGTGCACTTGCAAGTTTGACTAAAAACTTAAGACAACCTGCCAGCAATCAAAGGCAGCCCTTTGCTCTCTGAAGTGATAAAAAATGGTGGGCACGCAGTAGCCCATCAGGAATAGTCAATACTGTTTAGAACTGAATGGAATGATTAAAAAATTCCATAGAACTCAAAAAGTACAGAAACAACATCAGCCTTATGAAACAATATGGTATGTAACTTCTATCATAAAACTATCTACATATACATGCTACTTTATTACATTGCTATAATATTTTGTGAATCAGCAGAATTAAAGGAGAAGCCAACCTTCAGTGTACTCCTTGGTTCCATCCAAGGGATCAACCCATATTACAAGCTTTAAAAATAAAAAATAAGGAAAATTAACAAATACAAATACAAATAATGCAAAGTCTATACTTTACTTTAGTACTTTTATTTCCTTACATTAGTAAGGAAATAAAGAGATTCAAATTTTTGGCATTAGATGACATGACTGAAGCCTACAATAGAATTTTACACAAAAAAAAGCTTAAAAACTGACTGGAACTTCTCAGCAAAACACTAAATAGAGGTATGAAGGCTTAAACTGAACATGGAAATGATATTACTTTCTTATGTCCAAAGTAGATTCCTTCCAAATAAATCTGAATCACAACTTGTAAGATGCAAATTCCCATTTCCCATTATTTCACACAGGGATATGTGGCATTTCTAGCTCTGGAGGTGTGATTCTCATGACTACATTTCACTTTTCAAACCAAAAAGAAAAACTGGCAACATTGAAATCAACTTTTTTCTTAATATATTCTTAGTTAAAATCAATAAATGATATAGATAGTGTAAAATATGAAGACATATGTATAGCATTACATTACCTCTTCCTCTTTAATTCCTGTGTACTGAGCAGGACAAGTCTTCTTCAGTATTTCTTCGCAGTGACCATCTTCAATTAATTCCTCAGTCAATTCATCAGTGGACACTTCCTAACAAAAGGATTCTCAAAATTATTAGGAAAAGGTGTTGGACTCATCTTCATTTGCCTTAGAACTGTGGATTTGCTTGCAGCTTACTTGACAAAGATGAAATGGGATGGAAATTAAAAAAAAAAAAAAAAGATGATTTCCTAAAACCTGCCAAAGCAAATTCCTCTGTGAGTTACAGCAAGTTGAATTGTTAGTATGAAATAAATTAGGTGCTTACTTCTTCTCCTATGATTGTCACCTTGGGAAACTTCCGTGCCAGGGAAGCACAAATGCTCATTTGTACCAGTCGGTCAGCTTTGGTCTGCAAGTCATTGGCTCCAGTCTGTCAAAGGATGGATAGGAATTTGTGTAGTTCAAAACAGCAACAGAAAAACCCAGTACAACGGCCCATATGTCACTCAATATCTACTCAGTAATGAAAAAGAAATCTAATTTGATAAATCACCAACCTAGTAAGTGATCATGAGAGAGGCAGGCTAAAAATTGAAAGAAGCAGAGTTTCCCTGCACACCCCAGAGCTACGATAGGCTGGTATGATGTTAGAACAATATTTACACGCTCTGTTCTTCTCATGCACTGGTGCAATTGTACTCAGGACGTATTTGTGCAAAGACTATACTATGTACAGAATAAATTAATACAAGTATGAATGCAGATATAATACAAGAAGAGGGAAAAGCAAAAAATCATTAATACTGTCTTGCCTTAATCTTCATCTGTCTATGAATGGAGGAGCCCTTTAGGTCTGGAGACAGAATCCCAGTAAGAAATACTTCTGCTAGCACAGAAATTTAAAAAGCCAGTTCATCTAAGGATTTGCATCTTAGTTGAATCAAACAAAAAATTTATTTTATCTTCTTGTATCTTACTTGGTGACAACATGAAAATTGTTTTATCCAGCTACAGAAATTAGCCATAGGAACGGAATATTCCATTTAGAACCATGTTATGAGATAATTTTTGCATGCTCAAAACCTAGTATGTCCCTTATCCAATTGCCTGTTTTTATGAAACTTGGCATCTTGCTTTGAAATTTCCTTCTCATCCTCTAATACATTTGGTTGAATTTGGCACTGAGTTTAGATTCGGAAAGATGAAGTTACTGCAGAGAATGTCCTTTGTTCCAAGACACCAACATAATAAAACAGTATAAAGTAGTTCTTCAAAACAGTCATTAATAATTTAAGAATGACTAGACAAAATGTCTACCTACCAATTTGGAGGGGGGAAAAAAAAAAGTAAAAATGCTACTAGAAGAAGCAATATAAATGGAGAGCTTGCAGTTGACTGAGGGAAAGAAAACTCTGGACATCAGGAAAGGAAGGAGAGGAGCTAGCTAAATTCAACTGTCCTTGAACTATTTTTCTTCATCTAGATAAATGGATGTGAGGTCAATGTGTTGAGAGGGAAAAAGTGGAACATTGTCCTCCTAGCTTTTCTAAAGCTTTCAATAAGGCCCACTGGAATTGGTCTTGATGTTTGCTGACTGCAGAAAGAGGATGAATGATGAGAAGCAGCACTTTCTGTTCTCGTGCATCTCTTCCCTCCAGACCGTAAAGCAGAGGCTCATACGGGTTCTCTCTCTCTGGCATTCTTGCTCTTTCTTCACCAGCCACCTTTGACAAGAAGCCCGCAGAAATTCTGAGATTGTTAGTCCCTCCAGCAGGAACCTCTTCTTTTAGTCATTGTTTTAAATCTCATTTTTTGTGTTTATAGTATTAATTAAAAAAAAAAAGTATGTATAACCAGTCTTATTTAGAACTAGCATCACCTGTTACTTTTGATAATTTTTGTTACAGTGCATTTACGATTATTTACTTAATTGGTTACAGAGCTTAAAATGTGTTCATTTGCTGGTTTTATTACATTAGAAAATGGTTTAGCAATGCATTTCTGATTTGCTGGGAAATAATATTAACACACGTGCATTCTTTTAAAGTGAAACTCAGTTAAATGGATAAAAGCCAACACTCAGTTTTAGTTAAAATTATCTCAACCTTGCTGGACTCAAAAAATAAACTTAATGAAACTGTTTATGCATTTAGAATTAACGGGTTAATCAAACAAAGTACAGACAGTATTTCCTTTGTACCTCTGGATACAAGTATTTTAAGACTTTCTTGTAGTGAAGCTGCATGAGTTTATCCAAGAACCTAAAAGCAGGTTATGTGGGAGGGTATACTCTACTTGCATGTGTCTGAGAATCCTGCTATGCATCTAAGTACTTCTGAAAACACATATCATTACTTTGCAGGTTTTTTTAAATTCTCTCCCCCATACACCTTGATTTTAATTGCTTAGGATAAAAGGGAATAAGAAAAACTTGCAAGTGTTTTCATAATGGTGAATATAACTGATCAAACGGGGGGAAAAAATCATTTTGCATCTACTGTCTAAACTGACAATAAAAGTCATAAAGGATCAGGCTTTTCACAACTGGCTGAAAGTGCTTTACTATCAGAAAAATGTAAATACCAGCAATTACTTCAATGTAAAGACCAAAAATAATATAGATACTTAATGCAACCATAATATTGTAACATACCTGTAAAGCTAGAACTAACTTCAAAAGTTAATTCCACCTATTCTAGTACTGTAGTCAAAACAAAGATCCTAGCTCATCAGTGCAGCTTGCTAACTTAGAGCAAATTAAGAACTTCATGCAGATGATTGTAATTTCATTTCTGTTTTCTACTTAGAATAAAATTCGAAGCTCCGAATTTATTTTGAAAACTGTGATTTACAATAAAATCTAAGGTTCTTTTTTGTTTTAGGAAACTAAACACTGATTTATCCTAATCCAAAATCCATCAAGGGCACAGTACTTTAAGCTGTACTATAGATGCTAGAATGTAGGTATAGAAATGAATGGGAAAGGTACATTATTATGAATGCTGACAAGCTATCCAAAGCTTGTGTTTTGTGAGGGGAATGGGGACAAAATTATGGTGTGGGTTTTTTAAGTGTCTGAACATTCTTTAGAAATACTGGTCAAAAGACCAGTATTTCTCTGGTGCACTATATAGAGCACTGTATCTCCAGTGCTCTTTTAATCCCTTAATAAGGAGTATTTCTTGTATCGGAGAGGAGAGGACTGTATTTTCTTCCCCAGTTGCCGATCTTCCAAAATACCACTGTGACCTGTATCTAACTCGGCATTAACAGGATAAATTAAATTGGAACAAAGTAAAAGTAATACCTTCTCCACTATCCCCAGATCTCCTGCAGCCATTACATTTCTAACAATTGTTGCAGCTTTTTCTGCAACAGAATATGCAGAGGCGACCACACGCATGAGTAGAGCTGGCGCAGCCATACTGAATGCTGAAAAGAAACAAAAAGCAAACTTGTATGTTTCAAGAGAAGACAAGAAGGAAAATATTTTACATAACATTCCAAACAGATAGAGTTTAAGCTGAGTAGGAAGGGGAAAGTGGGTTTCTGCCAGTGAGTAGTAATGAATGAGCTTTTACTTCTTTAAAAGTAAAATTAACAAACACAGGGATATAAAGGTATTAGACAAGAGTTCTCAAATACCCATGCTCTGTCATGACAGTGAACCTAGTTCTCCTCACTAAAATAAAATCTGGCATTAAACAAGAACATCAGCGGCAGCCGAAACTCTTTATCATAAATGTTAAGAAAAAAGTGTAGTCTATACAAAGTACTCATTTTTTGTACATTTTGAACATAAGTTCATTTTTTCAGAACTGAACCTACAGAGTTGGTTTGTGCCCAGATTCAAGTACAAGGCTACCAGGCAGGATGACGAGAGCAACTTTACTTACTATTTTTATTTGTTTAAATATAAAAGAGGCTTTTGTATATGGCCTAATTGTGGACACAAAATAGGCTATGATACGTAGATACCACAAACACTGCACTTGTATACGAAAGTCTGTTCATCTAAACTTTACCATCCTTTCTGCATTTCTTTTAATTTCTCTTGATTTAAGGAAAGCCATTACATCTTCCTGCCTCCCCTCGACACTGTCATTCTTCCTATTGTATTGCCTTCCGTGTCTGTTCCCCAGCACACATCAGTGTAATTCCCTTTGCCTTCAGTTCCCAAATAGAAGAACAACTATCACTCTTCTAGAAGGAATCATCATGCCTCCCAGCTTTTCTCTACCTTGGGAAAAATTAGTATTGAACCACGCTGTATTATGTAAAATGCAGTGCTAATTGTTTTTTATGTTCTCCTGTCAGTTTTTTTCTACCTGTATAGATTACATGCTTTTTGCGTTGGGCTCACCTGTATGACACACTTCCAAGTAAACACTTGAGCACAGAGCTAGGAGAAAGTAACAGAGAAACTCATGAATCACCACATAGAAGACGATGTATTAAGCTTCCTTCACAGTCAGTATCTGCAGCAATTGCAGCAAGTATTGCGTAAATGGCAACAGGTCATTTATACAATACCTTTCCTTTCTTAGTTGAGAAATCTACTTGGTAAAGTACAATATAATGAGGTGATAAGGCTAGCTACTGTAGATGATATTGATGTGACCTCAAGTTCACGTCTGTTTACAGCACAGGCAAATATTAGATATTACAAAATATTACAGCACAGCAATATTAGAGGTATCAAAATCCCAAATGCAGCTGGTTTAAGAACTTTTTCAGCATTTTAGAAACACTGTACAGGTATCTGTAAAGTCAGAAGATCTCTGAAGCTAGAAGAGTAGAGTGATTGTGTAAGTACATTCAAAAAGCACAGTTGCTGCTGTTGATTATTATGGGAGCAGAGTGCTCTGGAGTCCTGTAAACTAGCCAAGGTCCATACTCAAAGCGTACGCGCGGACTGTCTGGGACTGGTAACAATGGTCACAGAGGAAATTTTGGAAATGCTACCTGTGGCAAAAAGCAGCTCTCAAACAACTGAAAGTCACAGAGCAAATATGTATCGTAACACAGGGGAGACAGATACTGTTTGAAGTACACACAATCATGTGAAACAAGTTAACTGGAAAGAAAATTGAATGTAGTTCATTCCATACTGAAAATATCTGGAACTTGAGTACTTCTGAGGGAGAGTAAAAAAAAATAGCCTATTAGATGCGAAGTTTGGGTTAAAGAATGGAGCTCAGAAGAAGATAATTAAGATGCGACGCTCAGCTTCTGATTCTTCATTTGACCTTTTTTCTGCACATTTGACCCTGCTTCGTAAAATGAGGTTAAAACGTACTGAATTGTTTTAAAGGCTTGATTTATTTAATGTTTGCATAAAGTTTCTAAAGACTCGGAAAACAATACAGAAATACTATCTTACATTCTTGAAGCTTGACCCAAGGTGTCTCTTGGGCACGTTTTTCTTGGACGTTCTTAAGGCAAACAAGTATACTTTCTTTATGTAGTGAACCTGTGGCTGAAATCTCCAAGCAAACCGTAAAATTAAAATATTCTTATGAAAACCAAGATAATAATTATTAAGAGAAACTGAAATGGGAAGTTCGACACCCCCTCCACCCGAACGCAGAGTAACTAACTAATGAAGTGCAAAGTATGTTCTTACTGCAAAAGGCGCCGGAAATTTTTACGGGGCTGCGTCTCCTGCGTGGCACATTTTTTGGTCTGTTGGACCTTTTTGGTTAGGTAAGCGTGCGTGCTAGCTGGCCGTAAGTTTCTCACCTCTGTAGCTTTCTGATCTCAAATTAACGAGGTTATAAGTTTATGGCACATTCTTTCTGATGAGAGCAACGTCTAATGTATACCTCCACAATACATATGAGAATATATTGCTTACTTGGGACAAACAAGTTTGACTCTTCCAAAACTGTAGAGTTTACAAAGATTGCACAGCAACTATCCCTCAGTTTAAATTTGCATAATATTTTCAAAACATACCTCGTCCTCCAAAGACCATCCAACCTTTCCCCTAGTCTAGCAAGCGAGTTGTTGAATGGTCTCAACTTGACAAATCAGCCTGCTTTGATAGCTGCTAAACGAAACGGGTTCTCCAGTTCTTGTTGCACATTTTAGCTTCGAAGTATTTAAATATTACAGGACGCCTACAATTAATTTATCAAAACAAGTGTGAAGGATTTGCTGATGTTGCCGTCCCAGTGTCTTGCCTGCAAGCATCCTCTTTCCAAATCTGTAATTCCTTTCACCCGGTGAACGGAGAAAATGGACACGGCAGGCAGCACGCCCTTCAAACGCCAAGCCCTCAGCTGTGCCTTCTTCCTCGGAGCTCTTCAAAGCCCAGGCGAGCAGAGCTCCCTGCTTCTTTACAGTAAGCTGTGGCCCACGTTTGGCAAGAGAGAAACTTTTCATGCCGCGTGAGGGACGGGAGCGGCCCTCGCCCAGCCGCAGCGGGTCCGGGCCCGGAGCGGGAACGCCGGGGTCCCGCTGCGGTTCACCCACAGACTTCCAGCGGGCAAGGGCCGCGCTACCTCGTTTCACCACCGTCCTTTGAGGCCCTTCGAGCTCGTAGTTAAAACAAAATAAGCCAAAAGCCTGTTTCCGATTCTGGCGTAGCGGGGATTCCCGGGGGCAAACCGCCCGCAGCCCCCGACTCGCCCTCCCCAGCCCGCCTTTTCCCTCGATCCCGGCAGCGCCCGAGGCTCTCCCGCTCCCCCCTGGCACCGCTCACCGGGCGCCGCTCCGAGCTCGCCAGAAGCCCTTCCTGTCGGTCCCCGGGCCGAACGATGAAGTCACCCAAAGCCGAAGTCCAAGCCCCGCCGGCGGCCGGGAGCTCCCCGACACCGCTGCCCCGCTACCCGCCCCTGCGGCCCCTGCGCTGGCTTCTTCAGAAGGAACTCGCCCCGGTCGCCTCAGGGCCGCGCCGTCGCCTTTACAGAATAAGCTCGAAACGCCCCAAACCCTCCCGGCTCCGGGGGGGGCGCAAGCGCTCCCCCGTCGGGAAGGCCTCCGCGGCGGGGAGTCAAACGCGCT
>VZTL01017673.1:17190-27827 GCA_013400535.1 Scopus umbretta
GGCCGGGGCGCGGGTCGGGCTGCGGGCCCGGGCGGGAGTCGCCTGGAGCTGGGCGCGCTCCGCCGCTTCGGAGGCCAACAGCCCGCAGGCCGTGGCGGAGAGCCGGCAGGACTCCCAGTACCGCGACACGGTGCTGCTGCCGCGCAGCCGCTTCCCCGCGCAGCTACCGGGGCGGCTGCAGCCCGAGACCGAGCTGGAGACGCAGCAGGTAGGGGCCGGGGCCGGGGCCGGGCCCGGCGGAGGAGCCGCGGGCCCGGGCGGAGGTTTGTTGACGGGCCCGCCTTTGCAGCCGTGGTTTTCTTGGAGGTCTGGGCTTCAGCGGGGGCCTGGGCAGGCCGTCTGGCGTCAGCTGTCGGGGAAAGGTGAAGGGCTCGGGGTCTTTAGTTGGTGTCCTGGTTTCGGCTGTTTGCGCTAGTCAAGGACTTTGCAGCTTCCCATGCTCTGCCAGGGGCACAAGAAGCTGGGAGGGGGCACAGCCAGGACAGCTGACCCCAACTGGCCACAGGGCTATTCCATACCATACGGTGTCACGCTCAGTATAGAAACTGGGGGAGTTGGCTGGGGGGGCAGCGATCGCTGCTCGGGGACGGGCTGGGCATCGGGTGGTGAGNCGCCCAGCCGCAGCGGGTCCGGGCCCGGAGCGGGAACGCCGGGGTCCCGCTGCGGTTCACCCACAGACTTCCAGCGGGCAAGGGCCGCGCTACCTCGTTTCACCACCGTCCTTTGAGGCCCTTCGAGCTCGTAGTTAAAACAAAATAAGCCAAAAGCCTGTTTCCGATTCTGGCGTAGCGGGGATTCCCGGGGGCAAACCGCCCGCAGCCCCCGACTCGCCCTCCCCAGCCCGCCTTTTCCCTCGATCCCGGCAGCGCCCGAGGCTCTCCCGCTCCCCCCTGGCACCGCTCACCGGGCGCCGCTCCGAGCTCGCCAGAAGCCCTTCCTGTCGGTCCCCGGGCCGAACGATGAAGTCACCCAAAGCCGAAGTCCAAGCCCCGCCGGCGGCCGGGAGCTCCCCGACACCGCTGCCCCGCTACCCGCCCCTGCGGCCCCTGCGCTGGCTTCTTCAGAAGGAACTCGCCCCGGTCGCCTCAGGGCCGCGCCGTCGCCTTTACAGAATAAGCTCGAAACGCCCCAAACCCTCCCGGCTCCGGGGGGGGCGCAAGCGCTCCCCCGTCGGGAAGGCCTCCGCGGCGGGGAGTCAAACGCGCTGCTGCGTGGCGTGTCCCCTCCCGCGGCCCGTCGCCGCGCCGCTTGCCGTAGCGCAGGCGGAAGCGTTTCCCCGGGGCGCGTCGCAGGGAGGCCGTGAGGATGTTTCGGGCCTGGCGGGCGCCGCCGCTGGTCCGGGCCNGCTGTCCTATTAAACTGCCTTTATCTCAACCCATGGGTTTTAGAGGTTTTTTTCAGTTCTCTCCCCCATCCCACCAGGGCAGGGGGAGGGTGAGCGAGCGGCCGTGTGGTGCTTGGTTGCCTATTGGGGTTAAACCCCAACAGTTAGTTAGTTGGGGTCTGAGTACGCTCAAGTTTGTTACGGCTTCGTGTGGAGGAAGAGTAACGACCCTCCCGATAGCGGAGAGCCAGAGTACTAACGTTAGGCGTAGCGTTATGCCTGTCTCGGGCTTTTTAATAAACTACTGACATCTTCGGTTACAGAGTTAGGAAAGTTAACTTTCTGTGTTCATTTACTTGTTTTCAATATGCCTCTTACTCTGAAGCCAAAATTGAGACTTTCTGGAAGTGCAAATACCTGTGATGATTTCAGTGTTTTCTTCTTGTGTCCACAGAAATGTGGTTTTTCGGAACTGTATTCATGGCAAAGGCAAAGGAAAACAAAGCAGGAATTTTGTCTTCATGATGGACCACCTTATGCCAATGGAGACCCTCATGTTGGCCATGCGTTAAATAAAGTAAATATTTACTCATTTACACCATTAATGTTCTGTGTGCTCTCCATTCCCATTTAAATCAATAGCACTTTAAAGTGATCGGTGTTTTGGTAGACGGGACTTTTCAAAAGCACATGTTATGATTACATTGATGCTGTATGATGCTACGGTGACACAGATACCATACCATGACATAAATACCATATATCAGTATATGGTATCTGTATGCTGAGTGCTCATTTATGAGGCTGAACGTTTCATTAAAAAGAGAACTTTTTTTTTTTTTTAGAGAATGTCCAGCCTTCATTCCTAAGCAATATTAAATGCACAGTTTATTTGTGTTTTGAACATATCACACATACCTATGGGGGTGAGTGTTTATTTCTATATGTGTACATGTAATAATGTTACTGGAATGGTTGAGCTGTGCCTTGCTATTCTTTTTTCCTTTGGGTATTTCGTAAGTTTGTATATTGCATTTATTTTATTTTATCTGAGTATCTTCAGCAGAACCATAATGGCTGAATGTTGATGGTTTTTAAAATGTAAATTTTAGCTTTGAAATAATACTCCTAAATATGTTTGGATACATTTAGATTAAGTCCTGAGAATGTAACATTACATATGCTGCAAAGTGGGAGGGGCTAAAATGTGACCCACAGCTTCTTAAGGTACTAGTGCTAAAGCTTGGACTTCAGAAAATGACAAGTTTTGGTAGGTGATCACTTACATCAAAAAGCAATAATGTGCACTAGGCCAACAGTGTAGATCCAGCTCGATGTTATAAAAATGAGAGCAAGTACGATTTGTTTGCTTCAAGTCTTAGAAGTTCATAAACTGCATCTTTCAGTTGTATTGAATGTGAATTCCTTCCTCTGTGGTTCTGCCAAAATACAAGATGGTGGCCAAGAGAAGAATCATAAATGGATGGTCTTAAATGTAAATGTATCATGCAGCCTTTTATATTTGTTTTTTTGTTTTGTTTTGTTGGGTTTTTTTAACAGGAGGATGTTAATTAATAATGTGGCTATTCCACATGGGGGAGCTAAAGTGATAACCGATCCTTGTGTCTTTTCAGATTTTGAAAGACATCACTAATCGTTTCTACGTGATGAGAGGTTATAAAGTACATTATGTGCCAGGATGGGATTGTCATGGATTGCCAATTGAGTTGAAGGCATTGTCAGAAGTCAAAGGAGTTGAAAATCTTTCACCAATGGAAATTAGACAGAGAGGTAAACTACTGTTTGCAATATCTTAGTAGAAAAAGTTGGCTTAAGTGTTTGTACATCCTACTCGGCATATTTTGAATTTTATCTTTATAGATAGCTTTTATACTTTATTGGGTGCTTTTCTGTTAGCTGTTGGTAACATTTTCTAGGATCACTGTACATATTTGCTGAGCAGATTGAGTACAATGTAATCTTACAAAGTGGGATAATTGAACAGAGGCTTAATTTGTTGCGGTAATGAACATGCATAGCGTTGACCATGGGGTTAAAAAAAAAACAAACCTCAAAAGGAACAGCGATTTGGATTTCTGCTTTGCATAACTGTGTAGCAGAATGAAACCAGTATTTATCAGATCAGCATGCTTTTGGGTTTTGAAGACTGAATTTGCTGAGGAGCTAAAAAGAAGCTCCTCATAAACGGGGAGTTCCTGCTTGAGCAGGTGGTTGGACCAGTTGACTTCGAGGTCCCCTCTGACCTCAACAATTCTGTGATAAAAATTGGGCTTCATCAGGACAGCTTGGCTCAATATAATTAGGGATGTATTTATCGACTCTGTTTTTAACAATACTACAGAACTATAGGAGTGATCCTTTCAGAGAAAGTTAGTCTGCATTATATGGGAACTGTTTTGATCAAGTAATTCCAAATACCATATGTATTGAAAGACAGCAACATTCAGCTGCAAAACTATTTGTAATGAGCAATTCAAACTGCTTTGGCTTGAGAAATTACAGCAAGTAAATGGGCTAACTTATTTTCAGACACGTGTTGCTTTGAAAGTTTTCAATCAGCATCAACAGAAGTGGTTAATTTTCATTCTTACTTGTTTTACATTATGTGAGAATGTGTTTTGAGAAATTGTTCTTCCTAACTAAATATACTTACCTTTTCCCCCTCTTCCTTAAAAGGAAAGTTTATCTTCTAGAGACACTTGTGCTTTATGTCCCCGTATTAGTCAAAAAATGCTACTCCTGGATCTTTTTACTCTTTGCAGTCATTTCACGTAACTACTTTTCTGAAATACGTATTTTTTGAGCCATAGCAACTTAATTAATAGATGTCAGTAACCAGTGCACAGCTTCAATACGTTGAGCTCAGGCTTTTCTAAAAAATGTCAATAGCATATTTTAAGTGGTATTTTATTGATCATAGTGTCCTAAACCATGTGCTTAATGGAATCTATTCCCTTCAGCCAGAGAATTTGCAGAAAGAGCAATTGAGAAACAGAAATCCGCCTTCATTCGTTGGGGTGTAATGGCAGATTGGGCTAACTGCTACCGTACGTTTGATCCAAAGTATGAAGCGAACCAGCTGAGAGTGTTCTACAAAATGTACGATAAGGTATGTTGAGCTTTTGTTAAAGTGTGTTTTGTTTTGTCATGTGTTTCGATTCTCCTAACTTTCTTTTCCCCTCCCTTTCCTCTTTAGGGTTTCATTTATCGGGACTATAAACCCGTGTTCTGGTCTCCTTCAGCAAAGTAAGAATCAACTTACTGTTTTGTCATCAAGATTTTAGCAAGGATATCAATAGCTTGTCCTGTTCAAGTGTGTTAACCTGTGTTTGATATCTACCCAGAACAGCCTTGGCTGAAGCAGAGCTTGAATACAATGAGCAGCATGTCAGTCGTTCTGTGTATATGAAATTTCCCCTGTTAAAGTCACCACCTAAGCTGACTTCCGTGATAGGTATGACTTCTGTATAGATTTTAAGACTGATAACTTTCATTTTCGTTACAATTGTAAGTAAAGTACTTCTAATTTACATCTGTAGATGGATCATCCCCTGCTAGTGTGCTAGTCTGGACCACGCAACCTTGGACTGTGCCAGCCAATCAAGCAGTTTGTTACATGCCAGATTCAGCGTATGTGTCTTAACTTGGTTCAGTGATCTGCGTCCCTATCAATATTCATCAGCAAAGTTAAAACGTTCTGGACTACTATTACATTCTATTTAAGGCATTTTTTGTGTGGTTTTGTGTGGGGTGGGTTTTTTTTTGGTTTTTTTTTTTTTAAGTGACAGAATTGTAAGTTTTGTTCTATCTCTCAATATATTAATTTTAATTTCTGCTTTGATTTTTATTTCTTTTAAAGTGATTTCTTCTTCCTGATGTTGCATTGTCTTGAAGTTCTTTTTGAGATTTAAGAGTGAATTGGACATGTAGATCTTAAAACATATTTTGCTGTCATATGGAGATGGAGCGTTTAAATGATTTGTAGCCTTATGGTGTTTGTAATTATTTTGTATCACAAATATATATTTGCGTTGTAGGTATTCAATTGTGAAATGTACAACTACTGGTGAACACTTCATTCTAGCTGCAGATAGAGTTGAATCTACAGCTGCTGTTTTGGACACGCAGTTTGAGGTTATATCAACATGTAAAGGTAGGTGTTAATATTGTTAATCTTAAGTTGCTTAGAAATCTGCTTGTGGGTAACTGAAAACTGCTTCAGTTTTGATGTATTACCAAGTATGTGTATATTTTGAGAATATGCTTCACTAAAATAATACAAAGAGGAGTAGTAGTCTGTCCGATTTACTACTGGTGTATTGTAAGTCAAATTTTCATTCGTAGGTTTCAAAGTACTTTTTAATATCAGGATTCATACTTGGAAAACTTAAACACGGAGTGGAAGTCTGTTCAGTATCAAAATCTTAATTACACTGAATGCCACTTGTCTGTCCTTCTCATCCATTGCTGATGAGAACAGGGGACTAATTACAAGTATGCTTGCTGACTGCCCGATAGCTAAATTCTAGAAAAACCGGTGAAATTACGTAGTGCAGCAGAATCGGCGGCACTATCAGCCGTTGTATTTACGTTACTTTTCAAGTTTTTCATTGTTAAGAGATGTCTTAAGCCTTCACCATAGCTATGAAGAACATTGAGGTATCGTAGGTGACTGTACAGACAACCTAAAGCGGTTAAGTTTGCATCCTAACAAACTGCATAGTGATATTTCTTAATAGACTTCTGATTAGGTGTATTGAGTTGGGATTTAATGTGTCATTTGTGAACTTTATTCAGTTGCCTTTATCAGTGATTCAGTGCTAGAAATATGCATATCTAAAGGAGGTGCGAATGGTGGTTGCTATGACTTTTTCTTTTCAGGTTGTTTTGGTGTCTTTCTGTGCCTTCTTTTTCAGAGGGGGGAAAAATTATCCGTTTCTCTGCATAATAATCTTGCTTTTACCTCATGATAAAATTACCTGGAAGTGGTGTTCTCACAGATTCCACCTTCCTGAATCGCATGATTTGCAGATAACATGCAACAGTAGAGGTGGACCTTCTTGAAAAGAAATTTAATATTAGAACCTGTTCGGTTTTTTTGGTTTTTTTTTNGACAGCAGTTCCTGCTAGGAAGAAAGTGTTCAATGAAGGCCATTTTTTCATATGAAGCATTCCTCAAGCTCTGTGATTCTTGACTTTCAGCAAGGCTTTACTACAACCATTTCTTCAGTGTTTTTTA
Source organism: Scopus umbretta (assembly GCA_013400535.1). Taxonomy (NCBI): domain Eukaryota; kingdom Metazoa; phylum Chordata; class Aves; order Pelecaniformes; family Scopidae; genus Scopus; species Scopus umbretta. The sequence continues at coordinate 23,775 of VZTL01017673.1, forward strand.
ACCCTAAATTGTCACTAGCTCTATTCATGCCATGCTCTCGTTGTTTTTATGTAATTTAGAGATTTTAAATGGGTTGTTCATGTTAATATTCGTACTTAGTGGCAGCACTAGGAAAAGATCCCAGATTCAAGGTTTTTAGCCTCCTAAATCATTATTGAGAGCTTTTTCCGGACCACTGAGACAGTGGTCCCCAAGAAGTGGAAATGTGTGGAGTGTCTCTAGGCGGAGTGTGACTCCTAATGGAATACCGTTGTCTAAGGTAGAAGAAAAGCTTTTTCTTCAAAGGAGACAAACTGCATGTAAGATTAACAAAGCAGAGAATTTGAAAGCTTTGGGGGGGGGACCCACAAGCAAGATAAAGAAGTAGTATGTCTGAATAGTATCCTGCACATACGCTTGCTGATCAGTTCTATTTTGGCTCTTGATAAAAGAAGCTGAAAGCATGAATTGTTTCTCCATTTTCTTTTCTGTTTTTTTCACCCCCAGGTGTAGATTTGGCAGATGGTTCTTGTGCTCATCCCACAATTCCTGGCAGAGTCTCTCCTCTGTTACCTGCAAATCATGTGACAATGGCAAAAGGCACAGGATTAGTTCATACAGCCCCAGCTCATGGTATGGAAGACTACAGTGTAGCCTCCCACCATCAGCTACCCACGGTACTTTATTTTTTCAGCTGTTGCTCTTGATTTCCTGCAACTGTTGGATCATGTGCCACTAAAGTAATTGTTGTGACTTGTGCATAAAACCTGAAAATGTTTTGAAGCATTCAGATAAGTTTGTGTATCACTAGTGGCCTGCAGGAATGCATGACTACCCTCAAAAAAGTGTGTATCGTAATAAAAGGATGAAGTTTTTCATCCATCTGCTAATTAAAACTTAGAGGGAAGTGGTAGAATAGAATCAGAGTTCTCTCCTCTCTCTGTGTTTTTGTTTTTTAAAGGATAACACAGACAACGGTTCTCAGAGATTGGCTCTCAGTACTCAGAATTGGCTTTTAAAGCTGTATCTTGCAGACCAGTAAATCACCAGTTATGTGGGTCATTACTACTCTTTTTCAGCAAAGCTTGTTTTAAACATATACATAAATACCATTCAGTTATGCATGATCAGTTTGTGCTTGATGGAAACAAAGATGCAGAGTATTCTTTTTCTCTTTTACCTTTTTGAAGAGGTGACTCTTGAGATGTTCCAAAACCTGATTATGCTCATGTTTCTGGTCGGATTTTTTCGAGGGTAGGGTTTTTCTTGGGGGTTTTTTGGTTTTTATTTGGTTTTGGTTTTCACTGTTAATTTGGAAAGTCATTGAAATACTAACCAGTGAGTTGATGTAAGACAGTTGTCCTGCAAATGTAACAGTGCTTATTTCTTCTGATAAGTAAAATTCACTTGCCTGGTAGATTACTAAATTGCAGTTCACTAAATCTGAAGTGTACTTGATTATAACATACTTCGCTGTTCATCAGAAAAGTAGTTACTCAGCAGAGTACTTAACTCACTTTTGAATACCAAAAAGGTAAATAATTGCCACATGATATATTTATTGACATGATTAACGTATTTATTTTAAGGATTGCCTTGTGGATGAAGGTGGGTTTTTCACTGAAGCTGCAGGTCCTGAACTTCAAAACAAGAATGTCCTTGAAGAGGGGAATGAAGCTGGTGAGTATTTGATGTTTAGCCATTTCTTACTTTACCAATTTCATTCCCGCAGGTATATTTTGTGGGTTTAGGTAAACTGAACACATTTTGAATATGGACGAGGTATGGGCACTTCTTACTATGTGTTGATCATGGAAAGGAATGAATTGAGGTTAAAAGTAGCAGTATGTTCGGATCAGATTTTAATCTTGCCTCATTTTTTTTTCTCTTAGTCATTCAGATGCTTCAAGCAGCTGGGAGTTTGTTAAAAGAGGAGAAATACGTGCACAGCTACCCGTATGACTGGAGGACTAAACAACCAATGATTATTCGTGCCAGCAAGCAGTGGTTTGTAAACACAGCAAGTGTGAAGGCTACAGCACAGGTATAGAATTTTGCTTTCTTATGGGACATTTAAAGACAGCTGATGCCATTTGGAGTCAGCAAAAAAATCTTGCTGTAGCTCACCCCAGAGTATCTTCTTCTCCAGGGTTTACAAACACTAGTTGAAAAGTGTTAGTTATTTGTAGAAGTGATGAATGTTGTTTTGTTGATATAATCCAGGATAAATATGTTGACTGACGTATTTGTTCATTGTATTTACAGGAGATGTATAAGTTTCTTAGAGCTACTGAAGTGTTTCCCAAAAATATTTTTAAAAATGCAATGTTTCAAGGACTTAAATTGGAAGAGACAATTTTATCACTATTAAAATTACCTTTGTTGTTATGGTAGCCTTCCATGGCCGGACATCTTTGTTCGCTCCCCTGTTAATTTTGCCACCGTCCTATTTTAAATAACTTTAAAACACTTTTTTTTTTTTTTTTTTAAATGCAGTGCTCTCTGAAATTATGTACATCCACACAGAAAACTCAGACCAGCACCTTAGGCTGTCTCGAGTAACAGTGACTTCATTCTAATTAGGGCATGAGGTGTTCATTCCATATTCATCTTTATGTTAAATGAAGGAAAATACGATGGTTCTTTAGCGGGGTTGGGAGTGAGTGGTGGCAGCCCACACTCTCTAATACAGGCAGTATGTATCAAGATGCGTTTCAAAACAGACAACAGCGCAAGACACAAGGAGCTGTTAAACTTCAGGTAGAGATACTGATGCCATTTCTAACTCACTTTAAGGTGCGTCTGCTAGAGAATCAGAGCTGGCAAAAAAGCGTTGGTTGCTCTGTGGGGACACATACAGTATATACAGCATTCTGAGTATGTTATTGAAGAGCAACGTGTGATGAAGTAAATGTGACAGTTGCCCAAGAACATGTTAATACTGGGAGTGGGAGTGTAGACCTGTACCTTTTTTTTTACTGGTAGCATAACAGTGTTTGTCTGAATGCTGACACGTGTTCAACAATTCACTGTCTACTTTACAGGAAGTGCTGAAAAAAGTGAAAGTTATTCCTACGTCTGCAGCGAACAGAATGCTCGAAATGCTGGACAGAAGGACGTTTTGGTGTATATCACGGCAAAGATGTTGGGGTGTTCCGATTCCTGTTTTTTATCAGAAGAACACAGGAGAATGCTTGATAAACAGGTATTTGTCTAGCTTTATATGCTGAAAAAGGAAAGAATGATCACTGTTCCACTGCAGTGACACAATATTATAAAACTTCTAACTATTTAAGTATAAATACATGCCTTTACTTTTAAGTTTTTATACACAGAACTGATTCAGCTATAAATTAAAACAATAAAAAACTCACTGCTGAAGGTGACTGTATGTAAGTAATAGGAATCAATTTGCTTAGACACTTAAGTTACTGAAAAGTCCCCTTGATGGTAATTGCCGCTTTCATCTCTCATCTTCAAGTTACGTCAGGTGGCAGTAATCACCAGCCTTTACATTTAAGCAAGGAGTAAAATGCAAGTTGTAGTTAGAAAAGATTGCAATTGTAGCACTGTAAATTGAACAATAGAGGTATTTTGTCAAAATAGCTTTTCGCAATCGAATAAGTGACAATGAGAAGTCTGAAGTGGAATAAACAAATCAGTTGCAGAATAACTAACTGCGCGTTGTTTCAAAATAAAATTAGAGTGTTCTTGAAGAGCCAGACTTAACTGTAAGTAAGTGACCTTTAACTGTATGATTTGGTACGTCTAAAGCTTCAGATGCTAGCCTTACTCTGCCACCCTTTGGTTAAGGTATCCAGAAATTGCAAACACTGCGTTTCAGGAATTCCAGACAGTGTAAAGCGGAAGAAATTCAAGCTATGCTTTAAAACAAGAAACCTCAATCAAATATGATGCTTTTCTGTCTTTTAAGGAGTAATAAGAGTTCTGCTTTTACCCCTTTGGCAAACAGAGGTTTTCAATTGTGAATATCCTCTGAGATCTGGTTTTGTAAAAATAGTATTGAGGAGTTCCACATTCGTTGTTTATTTCCATAATCGTTTTCTGTCTTGA
>VZTL01017678.1:0-14532 GCA_013400535.1 Scopus umbretta
TAGAAAATGGCCCTGGGTGCTGCTTTCTCCTTTCCGTTATGTACATGTTTCTCCCTAATTCTGCCTCTCAGAATGTATCATCCCTCTGCATCTTAATTCTCATGGTTACGCTACTCTATTTATCACCAGCCAGGAGATAATCTAGAATAGTCTGAGCAGTGTGAGGACAAAGACCCTGGGAGCAGGAAACATAACTTTGAAATAGTGTCTTTGTCTTTAGTGACTTTGTGGGTTGTACTGATTCTTTGCTGTGTTTTGGATATCATCATAGTGCAGGTTAGGAACCACCTATTCAGTCACTGACTTCATTTTCCTGCCAACCTGTGGATGCTTCATCAGTTACTTTAATTCAGGTTAGTGTAACCTTACAGAGTGCTGGAACTTCTGCTTTTCACAGCAGACTAAGAAGGCTGTCACTACAAAGAAGGCTGTCGCTACAAAGGGACTAAACTTTCCTTAATCTTTCTCTCATTATTTCTAGGTTCCTATTCTATACACTAGAGATAGTTCTCGTGTTTTATTTCTCTGAGTAGTTGGGCTGCATTCGTTTTTATGTTGGATTTTTTCCTGTTTGTTTTGTTCCCCTCAATCTTCACTTTACATTTTTAAAAATCCTTAAAGTCGCTGGATCACCTTTGCAGCTGTATTCTGTACTCTCTCTTGCCAGTCCTTTTATTTTGGTATGATGTCTGTCTCGGCGCGTTATCTGGGAATGGGCACAGTAGGTCCATTATTGGGAAGCTTATTCCTGTTGTTTTCTGTTAACACCTCTGTGTGTTCAGATGCGTTCAGACTAAACTAGCTTGCAATTTATATGTGTTGTGAACTTAATGTACAGCAGGTCTGGATTTTGAGTGTCTCCTACCGCCAATACCTTCCCCTCTCCTGTTTGAGCGTGATGGCAGCTGAGCAGAAAACTCTGCCCTCTCTACGTGGTACAGGAGAGCAAGTGCTCCTCTGAGCAATGTGTGTGAGCATTGGGTGTCCGTAGCCTTCAGCCGAGTTTGTTTTAAACCTGTGTGGTCACAATGTCCTTCTCCCCCTCCCCGACCACTGCCACTTCCCTTCTGAACGCAATACGTACAGCTGAGGAAATTAAAAAAGAACTCCACATGCCAGGATGCAAGGATAGGGCTGTCAAGGTTATGGAAGGTGGACAGGCACCCTTGCGCTGGTCTGCACTTGGAGATGAGGTGCGTTGTGCACAAATGCTGTATGATTACAGGGCAGACAGCACAAGCAACTGTGAAGGACAGACCCCAGCAGTTGTTTCGGTAGATACGCAGGAGTGTTGCAAATGTGTCAGCTTAAGGCTAGTGTCTTCTGCAGATAGTATCTCTCTCTAACCTGCTAGGAGACGTAGGTGAGGAAAGTGCTTCAGACTTCCAAACTGTAGTTTGTACTTTCTAGCGTCCGACAGGCAGCATCTACGGATGGTGGAAGGAGAAATCTTGCAGCCTGACTTGTTCTCTCGCTGAGAAATGGTAACAAGGCAGGCGCCTTTCCTTTGGTAATTAATTTGGTACGTGGGAATAGTCACTCGCTTTAGAAGTCTGGGTGTATTGAGGAAATTAAATTAAGTAAATTGATTTGATTATTTTAATTTCTAAGTTCATAAATTGGACTGAGTTTTTGTGCTGCCGGGGGGGAAATAATCTGTGTAATCACTTGTATTCTGCAGTAATATTTTTCCTGACTCCTTCCACAAGTGGATGCTTACATTCTTGTAAAATCTTAAATTTTTCTAAAACTATAAATTCAGAACAGATTCATCATCTATTAAAAACAGACCTTATCAGGATAATCTAAAATAACATATATCCTACATGCTTTGGAAATCCTGCAGACCACAGAGAAACATTTTACCTAATACAGTATTACACCCTAAAAACAATACAATCCTGCCAGACCACAAAACATCCGCAATTTGGGACAGCAGATGTTTCTCCACATGCTTCTTTTTAAGACCAAGAAGCAACACAAGGGAAAATAAAAAAGTTGAACATTGAGAAAGAAATGTAATATTGTAGAGCTGGAGGAAAACTGGATGGACAGAGAGATTTGAGTAATTATCCTAAGAGTGCTAGGAAGACGGGGAAAACTATTTGTCAAATGGAAACATATGTATATGAAAGAAGTCTTTTTTTGTGTAACTCTTTCTTAAATATAATTTAAATTTCTCTTAAAAATAGCATGGTCGTGAAAGCAAGAATTAGTTTGAACTGCAAAAAAATCCTGTCATGCTATGCCTGAAAAGACTAACATCCAACCGTTTGATTATTTTTCTGCAGCACTGGATTACTGTAATGCCTTCTAATTATTTTTTAATTTTATTTTAACTTCAGCTGATCCCACAGTTAAGGACTTAATTGGAGGCTTCACTGCTCTGCATTATGCAGCCATGCATGGCCGAGCGAGGATTGCACGCTTGATGTTGGAATCTGAATATAGAAGTGACATTATTAATGCAAAAAGCAACGATGGTTGGACTCCCCTCCATGTAGCAGCCCACTATGGCAGAGACTCATTTGTCAGACTCCTGTTGGAGTTCAAGGCTGAGGTTGATCCGCTCAGTGATAAAGGTACTACACCGCTTCAGCTGGCCATTATCCGAGAGAGGTCAAGCTGTGTGAAAATCCTTCTGGATCACAATGCCAACATCGACATTCAAAATGGTTTCCTGTTACGATACGCTGTGATCAAAAGCAATCACTCTTACTGCCGAATGTTCCTTCAGAGAGGGGCGGATACAAACTTGGGTCGCTTGGAAGATGGACAGACACCCTTACACTTGTCTGCTCTTAGAGATGATGTGCTTTGTGCACAAATGTTGTATAATTACGGAGCAGACACTAACACAAGGAACTATGAAGGACAGACCCCACTGGCTGTTTCAATAAGTATTTCTGGAAGTAGCCGACCCTGTCTGGATTTCTTACAAGAAGTGACAAGTATGTATGTAAGAGAAGTTAATCACAGGACACAATGTCCTCTAAAAGCCTTCTTTGAATTTAGCCCCAGAAAAAAAATGCTTCCTCTCTGCCCCTTGATGCTATTTAAATGCACTAGAAAGTTTCTGGGAAAGTGAAGGGATTGTGATACTGGGAATCTCTTACTCAGCAAAGGTGCTAATGTTAAGTATATTTTGTTTAAATTAGTTCTGTTTAAGTATCTACAGGAAGCATTCGTTTTTAAAAAGTGAACTGTAAAATCTCATTTTATTAATGGCCTTAGCACATAAGATGTTTGGGTTTTGGGGTTTTGTTTTGTTGTTTGTTTGGGTTTTTTAGTGTCTTTTGCGGGTTTTGGTTTTGTTGGGGTTTTTTGTTGTTTTCTTTTTTTTTTAATTGCCATGCAAATACTCTGCAGTTGCTGGCTTTTTCATCTGGCGCTACGACTAGGGCAGAAAAGAGCTTTTGCTGCTTTGTGTTATCCCACATTCTCTCTCTTCTCCCCTACACCAGACAACAAAACAGCATAGTTTATTCATGTAACTTGAAGGGGTTTCATGTGCTGTGTTGCTTTGATTTGATTTTGTAGATGTCTTTGAAATATGAAAGAGATTGGAACTCATCACAACTTCCAATATTTTAAAAAAAATATTCGGCTCCTAATAGTCTGATCAGTTTTGATTATCAGTTTTTGGTGTGCTAGATCTACTGAAAGTTTTCTCTTCCTCTCTCATTCAACAGCGAATGCTATAATAGGGTTTCATAATGATTAGTGTTGCCTGAAGCTTCTGGGAACTGCTGATTAGCAATTAGCAGGAGTTCACTAATTCAAACATGTTAAGATGGCCTGATAAATTGTCATCCAGCTAGGATGATCTTTGTGCTACAGAGGATGGGATATTTCATATATCCTTTTATCCCCTACAGTTCCATTTGGTTTTTTTGGATGTGGGAGTTTTTAATGAGAATTAAACACCCTATATACTCCGCAAAGAAACTGAAATTCAGTGCAAGCTGGGGGTGAATCAGCTGAGATTTATTGTCAGTAGTGACACAAATAAGCATTTGGAATTTCATTTTTGTCTTCATGATTTGTGGTGCTATTTTGGCATTTATCGGAAACCTAAAGAGAATTTTTGGAAAGGTGGAAGTTGTTAACAAGAAATACAAGCAACTAATAGATTTTTGTTTTAATTGGCCTGCCCCTTCTTATTCAAACGCTTTTCTTTCTGGTTTCCTTTTTGGAAGCCTCTCACTGTATAGTAGCACTGTCAGGGTTGTTATTAGATGATATAATATCCAGACTTGCAATTTTTCACCGTCTTAGAATGTACCAGTAAGCATGAAGGCTTAGACTGCTTACGTGTTTCCTCAATGTCTAAAGGGTAATTCAGGATGTTGGAAACTGGTACTGTAACTTACTTTTAGGTTGCAGTTTCCATACCTTAAGGGTTTAATGTTAAGTGAGAAGTAAATTCTGCTACAAAAAGTAGCTTAAATTTGTGGCTGGTGTGACAGTGTTGGAACTATCCCAGTTTTGTTCTGATGGAGGGAGAACTGGGAAAGCAGGGAGGACTAGTGCTGACAAAAACACTTCAGCTTTGTGCTTCTGAGCAAAATTATTATGAATATGTTTACAAGCAGCTATAAACAGACTCTGCCCTTATTTATTATAAACATCCAAACATTGTCTTCCACAGTTTTCGTGAATAATCAGTTTAATAAGATGGTGTAGGAGAGATGAAATGGATAAAGAGCAGGCTGGGATTTGGGTAGCAGAGTTCCCGGTTACGTCAGACTGTGTACAGGGAATTGTTGAGATCTCGCGCTGTAGCACTTTGGGGAAGAAGCTTGTTTTTGAGTCTATTGCAATATACTTATCTACTAGAAGAAAAATTTACAAAATTTTTAGAGAATTCTTCTAGTGGAAGTCTTCCTCAAATTATCTCTTGCGGTTGGTAACAGTGCCTTGGTTGTAGGGCTTAACAGGAATTTCTGGTTTGTGTATTTGAATGTTATACTAAGTACTTAATATAGAAGTCCGTAGCTGTAAGTTTTTTTTATATGTGCATTTGAAGTTTTGAAGGATATATCTGATAGTAAAACAGGAATTAGTTTTTACTTTCGCAGTACATTCATATTTTTAAGCTTAAGTATTAATACATGTGAATTATGAAAGTTATCAAAGATCTGTGCCTTCAAGTGAAAGCGGTTGTATGCTTCATATAAATGGAATAATATTTAGCAATCTACATGCAAGATGTAAGTAGCTAATTTTTTTATATACTTGGGGAAACGTACAGTTTCAGTTCCTCAGAAAACATCATATGTGCATTTCTTTTTGTTTTGGTAGGTACTGTAATTGGTAATATCGCAGCCTTTAGCCCAGGTCCCTGGCTGTGAATAACAGGCAAGAAACCAAGCTCTCAGAAATACTCAGTAGTGGCCCTGAGAGTCTGCAAGAAGATAGTGGATTTTTGGTTTTGACCCTGAAGGTCTGATATTCTTCCTGGTTACAGGTGGAGATTCCTTTGCTCCTAGAATAACTCCCAGACGAAGGAAGTTAGTCTGTAGTTGTGTCTCAATATTTAAGCATGAAGCTGAAAGTTAGGAACAACAAAGTTTTTCATCATGAGTCTGCCGTTGACTTGGGTGTTCGGATGGTCACTCATGCCTTCCTCCCGCCCCCCACTTCTCCAATACAACCATGAGTAAAGTCTCCTTGTGAAAAAGGACTACTAAAGATGAAAATTGGTCAATGATTTTTATTAATCACCTGCCTTTTCCTTATCTGTATTACACTTTCCTACTCCAGAAAACATTGGCAACCACCATAGTACCTGAGATCATCTGAGAAAGAGTTGTTTTGGAGCACATGCTTCAGTTTTATGAGCTCTGAACCTGCCTCTTCAGGCGTGTCAGTGGGTTAAGCTTGGAGTACACCAATGCAAAATTAAAATAAACATGCTTGTGCATAATATATATGAAGATAGAGATACATATAGACTTTTTTTTTTTGGTAGCGTATGTGTCTACAGAATTAACATGTGCAATTACAGTCCTGGGTGGAATGATTTATGTTAAAGCTGAAGTTGAATGGGATTGAGAATATTAAAACTTAGCAAAGAGAATGCTGATGGTAGGATAAAATTCACGTATTAAAAAATACTTAAAGGTTTAAATAAACTTTTAAGATACCAGCAATTAAATTATGATCTCAAAAGGGGGAATAAAAAAATTATTTAATTTAATCACTATTCCGATAACGTAGTGGGCAAGGGAGTCTATGACTGGCTGCACGAGTCGCTTGTCTGGGTCAAGGCAAATAGCGAAGTAAATGGATATGGCCCCAGTAGTGTAATATGGCATGTATGTTAACAGGTATCAAAGAACTAATTTCAGATCTGGAACAAGATCTAAAGGTCACCAAATGGATGAAATATTTGTAGTTTAATTCGCATTCCTTCTTTTTTTTTAATTTTTCAAAGGGCGAATCTTTGGCTTTGACTAGAGAGTGTAATTTTGTGTTTAGGTTTATATAGCACTGTAAATGTGCAGGAAAATTTAGACAAAAGTGCTGTTAAGGAAATCCTTATACATTCTTTGTCTCTATTCCTTTGCTAAATAAAGATAACTTTTCACTAGATTTTTTTTTTTTTTGTTTACTGGAAGAACATTTTTAAAAGGGTCTCTGCATAGTTTAAAATTTAATTCACTATGACACCTCTGTATTCATAAAGTAGACTTCTACATGTTTTATTACATGGACAACTGCAAAGGAAACAGTATCACCGTGTTTGTTATAACGTAGAACTTTACTGGAATTGCAAACTTTGTTTCCTTGGGTGCTGCTGGAAATCTTGCCCTAATGAATGTGATCTGCTTTGTCATCCAGAATTATGCAGGGAACTAGGGTAAGAGGCTTATTTTATAGTTTTCATTTTAGCTGGATCAGTGATAAACAAATACCGTCTGAATCATGATTACTTTTCTGCAGATTGCAGGTACCGATTTCTTAAAGACCAGTATAGTTTTTGATACCTTTATACAGAGATAGCCCAATTTCTTTCTTTCTAGAAAGAGGGAAGGTACCTTTCAAATAATTGTTTAACTCTCAACTCAGAATTGCCTAATGTGATAACTGAAAAATGTAGCTACTAAATCTGAGTGCAGTTGACTGTTTATATTAAGCAGTTGAATCATTTTTATATATCTATATACGGATGTATACTTTGGAAGAGTTTTTTTAAAAGGCCTATGTGGGGGGGAAAAAAACAATTAAAAAATAAATGTTTTTACATGTGGCATGCAAGGTCCAGCCACCCCCCACTCCCATTTGCACACCTATGCTGCTGTACTCTGTTATAATGTAAAGAGTATAACAATATATCTTAAGCCTGTCTTTATGTTCAGAGCACTTTACTTACGGTCTCCTAAAAATAGATAAATGTTATGATATTGAAATTCTTAGCTGAATTTCCATAGCAATTTCAGTAAGACTGAATTTATAGAAACGTTACAAAACATGAAAAAAAATCTTATACAAGCATTTTCAAATCTTAATTTCATTGTTAAATACACCTGTTACTTTTAACATTGAGCTTTACTGGCATTCTGCTTTTCCATATATAAATTTCCAAGGTACACTCTTCCTTGGTACATATTTTCTGTACCAGTAATATTGAAATTAATAGACATTAAAACTCATTGTGGAGAATTTCTTCTATTAGAGTAATGAAAACATGCTTCCAGCTCAAGTAATCTAACAGAAACATACCGAACACAAAATTAAACTAGAAATTTCAAAATAACTTGCATGATATCCAGTTGAAAAGAATTAAAAAACTCTCTCTCTCCTATTGAGCTAGATACTGATTCGAGGGGTTTGTTCACTTTCTCAGTGAATGCTGTGTAATTCTCTTTCCCTCTAAATTCAGCCCTGCGTATCTTCTATTATCTTCTATTAATGTTTTTTTATTGGAGATTCTTGAAACTGGATTTTTCTGGCATTTTGAATGCTGGAAAATCAAATATCCTCCCTAGTTACTCTGCTGTTGTTTCTTACAGAGTACAAGACGATGCATTTCCTAAACTTAGACCTACTCCTATTGCAGTGAACGGCTGAATTCCCGTTCAGCTCAGCAACAGCCATTTACTAGGCGATCGCAACTTTTCCATATGATTCGGTGTTTGTGCATCCTCACCAACGTGTTTCTCGGCTGGCAGGTGTGAGTTTCCAGTTGATAAATTCAATTATCTTTTTTAACTCACCCCCTCCCAAAGCCAACAAAGTCATAACTAAATTTAATTGCTGGCAGTAGCTGAATTCCTTCACAGTTGTGAAATAAGGGATGGATTTAATAGTTAGCTGTGGATATAAATACTTATTCTGATACTCTAGAGGAACTGAGCTGCTGCTAGCCATATGTCAGCCTGGTTTCAACTTTTTTTTGTTTTTTTAATCTTTCACAAAACTTTTATTTTTAAGTTTCCTTTGCAGCTAAAAAGAAACTACCAAATGGTTTCTTGCTACTGTTTTCAGCCTTTCACAATTCCCAGGGGAGACAGAGGCTCAGTTTGAGAAATACCACTGTAAACATTTTTTTTTCTAGAGAAATGTATTAATATTGCAGAGAAAACTGTGGGCAGCTTCTGAAATATGTCACTGATGTTATTTTTCATTTTTTAACTTCTTCAGAAACTGCCTATCCACTTCAAACCAATGACACTGATTGTTTGCTTTTAAAAGTACTTTTTTTTTTTTTAGTAGGTCAAACGATACATCAGAGAGGATCTTCTTGCAGCCTACAAGCATATTAATTTCAGTTACTCCTAAGTTTTCTCTTGGGTAACAGAACAGGTCAGTTTATGATTTTTGCTTTGTGCAGGTGCTCTTTCATCTTCAGTGGAGGAAACTGGTAGGGATTCCCCCCTTCCACCTTTACCTTTTTGCTTAAAACTGAGTGAGAGTCCCTAAAAATCGGTGTTGTCAGAGGTACTAGGTCGAATATTACACCGTAATGATCCTTAAATAATAGACCTATTAGGTGAGTTCGTGTTTTATTTCTTGGGGAGCATGGTCCGTGTAGGAAAAGCGGGCAGGCACGGGTCTAAATGCGTAAACTGCGGAGCAGTTGTAACGATGACATACAATTCTTTGTGTGGGTAGTGAATCCTAAATGTAAGTTTTGTCTGTCTCTGTGATAGAACAGCAAACTCCCAGACAGAATAGCAGAAAAATCTTGAAACTGCAAAAGGAAAGGAATGGAGTTTTGAGTGGAAATTCAGGATTAATTATAATAATTTCTTTCTGTTAAAACATGCGTTTTTCCCTTGCTTTACCAGAGAAGACAATCTATTAATAATAATTCAAAAGGTTTATTTCATTATTTAATTAAAACAATTATTAATTATTTAAGGGGGAGAAAAAAGCTCAGGAACTTACTTTGTTAGCAGTTGAAGAAATGAGTTAGGAAGATGTTTACATTTTCTATGTAGTGAAGTCTGCTCCCTTCAGAGAGAAAAAAAATCAAAAAGCAATTCCTTTTTATTTTATATTCCTTCTGTTTGGAAGAAACTTTTGTCATGTTTGGGAAACTATACACAAAAAGTGCTTTGGTGGGGATTTCTGCTTTCCATTACAGCACATAGCATGGAAGACAAAAGATGAACTATACATCTCTTTTTCCTGTAATTAATACTTCTAATTGATTTGATAATCACTACAAAGCTTGCAAAATAAATCGACTGAAGTATCTAGCTTGTTCCGGAGAACACGTTAACAAACCTTCAGCTCTACAACAGCGGCAGGTGTTCGCTGCCCTGATGGTAACTCGGGTTGTGCAACAGCCTGACGATACCCCGGCTGCTCCGGAATAACAGCACTGCCATCGTCAAGGTGTCCCTCTGAGACCAGGTCAGGGATGCGCTGGGGTTTTTTTAAGGTGATCAGTAGTCTTACGTTGCTGTTTTGCATGGTAGTGGTAATTAGGTCAATCTTGCCTTTTATGTTTGTGGGGGTTTTTTTTGTTTCTTTCTTTTTTAATTCTCTTCCTTTCTAGCTTATTTGCCTGAATAACTTTCCAAACTTGTGATGCAGGATATAACCAAAGTTGCTACTTCCTAATCGTTTTTAAATGGAACTTTATTCATCATTTAACTTCTCTTACTTTGCCAAATTACTAATAACATTTTTCGTTTGCCAAACCAAGGTTTACTGACGTTGGTCTGTAATCCCTTTTTTTTTTTTTTTTTTTTTTTTTTTTTTTTCAGATGCAACCAAAAATAATGAAGTGTTCTNTTTTCATTCAGATGCAACCAAGAATGAGTAAGTGTTCTAGACACCGTTTCTAATAAATCACAAATGCATTAATAACCCTGGAATTTGCAAGGCGTGACCTAAGACACTAACAGCTACTAGATGTAGTAACTGGTGCTTAACACTGGAAATATCCATTGTTAACACATTCCCAGGAAATATTTTTAGGCTTATCAGGGGAAAATGTCATACATTTCATAATCGGATCTCTTTGTATTAACTGATGACCGATTTCTTCTGGATATTTTAAGTTGTCTGTTCCATTTTGTTCTCAAAAAACCCGTAGGATGTTAATTAAAAGGCATTAATTTCTGAAACCAGAAATCAGTGTCTCATAGCTGTATTATTGTGTACTCTACTACAGAAAATACACATGTAGATCTGTAGTTCTCTATAACCTCTCATGCTGCCATTTGCAGTTAACTTCTGAAAAGGTGCATTGTTTCTGAACTTTGTTTGCATTCACATTTAAAGCATTAGAACTATTTCTTTTATCACTGTAAAGATTCCTCTGCTTGGTTTCTTACCAAAAGTCACTTTTCTTTCCCTGAAGGTTGAGCATTCAGCTGTTGACCGAGTTGTATGAATTAATTCCTTCAGGTGGGGGGAAAAAAAGAAATTGCTAAGAAGAGACCACCAGTGGACAAAGTAACTAATGATCTGTGTTCCAAGTCATGGCTGAAGGATATAATTAAAAATAAATTGATATTTAGCTACTGTGGTGATAAGTATAATAAAAGTATTTTAAGCTTATATGAAGGAAACTCAAATTTTCATGTTCTTTAATTTCAAATCTAATTTTTTAAAACCAGACTGAGACTATTTTCATGCATTACTTCTGCTAGCTTACCTCAGATAATTCTAGTGCTTAAGATAAATCCTAGTGTATACCTGTCTGTCAGCCCATTTCTATAGGGAAAAAAAAAAAGCAAAAGGATAACTGAAACTCTGTACAAAATGCCCAAAGTAGAAAACAGGAAATCGTTTCATAATCTCTTTACTCTGTGCTTACCAGGAAAGTCTAATAAACTCATAATGTCAATGTCTATTTAGCTGATAGAAGGGTTGCTGCTGAACTAGGAGGAGGGAGGAAGACGGGACGGGCTCCGGAGCCAGCTCTGGGGCTGGCTCGGATGAGGAAAAAACCTTCCCGTCTCCTCCGCACAGGTTTGTGCCCGGTGAGCTGACAGCATCCTACTGTCCACCGAAAAGCCCGCCCGCGTCGTGCCCGGAACGGGAGGCATTTCTTCTTTCAAAAATGTCCTGCTTAATTGGTGGCAGCTCAGGAAAGCTAATTGGAAAGGTCCATCTAAGTTATTTAAAAGTCGCTTTTGTTGTTTTGTGCCGCTTTTTAAAGAAACGATTGATTCAAGCAGTCGGCTCAATAAAATCACCGTGCCTTTCTTTGCAAAAGCAAGCACTGTCTTTTACCATTAACAATTATACAGGTAATAAAAGACTGCAGTAAGTTGCTCTGTTGGCCACAGATTATCCTGATACCGGCTTAAGCACCTACATTGTTCATGGTACTGAGTATTTTGACTCGGACAGCCCTTGGGTGCCATAATCATGTAAGCCTTTTTTTTTTTTTTTTTTTTTTAAAGGCCGTGACACGGTTAAGTTGATGAGCAAAATATCGATTAGCACACCCTCAATGTGTTATTGGGGTAATTTCAAAAAAAAACTAGAGCAAAGTGAGGAAAAAGCACAAAGGCAGGCAGCTAGTTTGGCGAGAGGTTTGGAGTGGTTCCCGTGGTGGGAGTTATTAAATAGACCAAATGTCTTCAGCTTTGGAAAGAGGGACCAAGCATGAGTGGAGGACGGAGATTAACATAAAGGTATGTAAAATCATGACTGGCCTGAGAACAATTATTTGGGGTTGGTTTTTGTTTTTTTTTTTGGTAACTCAAAAAATGGTAGGCATGCAATGAAGTGATCAGGAAGCAGACCTAAAATAAATAAAAGCACTTTGTAGTTTTCCAGCCAACGCCTAATTTTATTGTGAAATTTGTTGCCACAGGATGTTTTGGATACTGAAAGTATGAATGGGTTCAAAAAACATTAGACGGATGTTCAGAAAACATTGCAAAGGGCAGGCCATTCACAGCTATTAAAGGCATAGATCTGTGTGCAATCTCTGGTTTAGGAAGGCCCAAAGGCACCGGTGCTGAAAGCTGGAAGGGTATATTGGGACAGGATTGCTCAATGTCTGTTGTTCTGCTCTTTCTTTCCTTCTTCCTTGGGATCCATTGCTGGGTGCTTTCAGATACAAGGCTAGATTAATCTTTCTTGCGTTGCATGAAGGATCGTTTCTCAAGGTGTTCGAACAGTTTCCTGTTAAGAATGAGTTTGAAAAGGAACCAGTTATTTTGGAACATCCTTGCCAGAAATTCTGAAGTTCATGTGATGTCAGTAAAGCCTTTCCTCTGTGGACGGTGGTTAACTCATCTTTTCATCTCTTTCTGTTTGACGAGGTTGTGGCTGCATCCAAAGCCTAAAGGCTTCGTCTTTTCATTAGAAGGGAAAAAAAATCTTTGACTCTGCCACGTGATCCTTGAATAACTTTTATAAAGCCTCACTCTCCAAGGAGACTGCCTAGTCCTGTTACAGCTAAACGTGGAAGTTTTTGTCTTAATGTTTGAAAAGAAGCAAGACTGAGGAGTTTTCTCCCCCAGGTGTTGCAAGGATAGAAAAAAAATCCACAAAAAGTTAAATGGAGGAGTTATGCTGCTCTACCATGCTTAAGCGTACGTTGCCACCTCGTGGGAATCCTCACGTGGATAATGTCGCTTTATGCTGGCATCAGTAAAATTATGTGCATGTAAAAATGTTTTTAGGATTCATCCCTGGATTTCACTGAATTATTGTTTGTTAGAAAAGTATTAACTTCCACCCTTTTTTCTCTTTTAATTTTTCCCTTCCCTCTGCCTTTTAGAAAACAGCAAACATCTGTGATTTTACTGAGTAAATGATCTCTTAACGTATGTTTAAAATGCGATCATTTTACTTTTATGTGTTCCTTTTGTCTTTTCAGGACAGCCCAGAAACTTGCAAGATCTATGCCGAATTAAAATCCGTCAGTGTATAGGCCTTCAAAACCTAAAACTACTTGATGAACTACCCATTGCCAAGGTCATGAAAGACTACTTAAAACACAAATTTGATGATATCTGATATCCATGAAGAGAAGAACTATGAGCAAGATTAGTTATATTCCAGATACTGAAGAGGCTTGTTGCCTTGCACAAAGTATATCCTATGCAAATTCTGATTTTTCTGTGAAGTCAGAAGGCAGGTATACACTTCCTTGGGTTTTTTATACCACACGCTAGAAGGTCTTAATTTTTGGTTTCTTGGTCCAAGTTTACAAGGTCCAAGCTTTCTATACAATATTACATTTTAAAAATTGCTGTTGGTTTTTTGTTTGTTTGTTTTCACATTAAGTGTGCAGACTTGCAGTGGAGATGGAAGGTAGCCTCTCAAGGGAAGTGGTTGGTTTGAATTGGCCCGCTGAGCAATTATTCAAGAAAATAAAGTTTGGAAATCAAGGCACCAGTCCTGCAAAAGGATACCAATAGGAAGACCTTCAGAGCCCTGTTGTCTGTTGGGACTCTAGTCTCTGCCAAGGTGTATGCTTTTGCAGGATAGAGGGAAGGGTTGATAATCAGCATGTCCTAGGGTACTGTATGAATACCATTTGGAAATTAAAGAAAAAAAAGCAGTTACCCTATTCAATTTGAGGGTCTAGACATTGGCTCTTTTTGTGTTATTCTTTTCCTAATTACTATAGTTGGGATGCCCATAAAGTTCAGGCCCTCTTCTTTCCTCACATTCCCTGTTAAATAGGCGGCTGTTTGTAAGTCGGTTTTTAACAGTGACAGTACACTACAAAGAGGCATAGCCTCTGTAGTTTTTACATTAACTTAAGAGTAAACAAATTTAGATTATTTTTTTTGAAGCCAATGTATTCTGTTTCTCATACAGTGCCTCCTGTGCAATAATCTTTCTGATGTATTTTCCCTTTATGTGTGATTCCCCCCAACACACTATTCCTCACTTAGTCTCAGTGCATTATTTGTGAGAATAGGAACTGCTGCCTCGCTGTAGTGTTGACGTGACATTACTGAAGTGATGTGGCAGTTGCTGTTCATTATTATTCCCTGAATTTCATGAATGTATAACCTGCTTTATTTCACTTTCAGTTGAAATTTTATCTACGGGTTCTCAGCCAAATTGTGTCCACTTAAAAAAAAAAAAAAAAAA